>JAJPUD010018244.1:0-29127 GCA_023553655.1 Myrmecobius fasciatus | reverse complement strand
TTTCTTGATTAAAAAAGTCCAATTTCTTCCATCAGTCTCCAAATGACATAGACACCATCTTCACCATATTGGTTGTTCTCTTCTGGATTGCCTTCAGCGAAGTAGATACTTCCCAAGAAAATATACTCAATCAGTTGTCTTAGTTACTGCTCCTTTGCAATGGTATGAGGCTGTCTACTTTAATAGGTACCTAGTATATTGTACCTTGTAGTTGTCTATGTATTGTATTTGATAATAGGTTTTTACCTTATTTGTATACATCAACTCACTGCATAAAGTGTGGGATCAGAGCAGTAAGGTGTTTCCTTATTATATCAGACATTTGAGCCACATCTTAAGGTATTTAAATATTATGTTTCCAGAAGGCTAGATTTAAAATGGGAATCATTAATAATGGATAATTGGATCCTTTTCTTCCCTACAGATTGAATGTGTGATATGGTGGAAGATAAATAGAATTAGAAGTAAAAGAATTTGGATTTGATTCCTAGCTCTGCTAATTATCACTTGTGTGATTTAGGACATATGATTAAAACTTTCTATACTTTGTTATTATCTATAAAGAAGGTTGGCTAGATTAGATTTGGGTTCCTAACTTTTTTTGTGTATCCTGACCCCCTTTGTCAGTCTGATGAAACCTTTAGACCTCTTCTAAGAATAATGTTTTTAAATGCATAAAGTAAGATGAATATCATTACAAAGGTTATCAATTATATTAAAATAGAAAAGATTTTTTAAAATTTTTAAACCTCACCTTCAAAATCTTCACTAATTTTCACTAATGTCCCTTCTAGCTCTAAATATATTATTCTTTTACTACATAGCTTTTACAAATACAGTTTTCTTCATTAAATCTTTAGTATCTATGATAACAATACCTAAAATAGGGATTTTGTTATTGTTTGGACACAGTAATTTTATTATAGAGTGAATTAGTTGGTTAGATTGTCAAAATCCCCCCTGGCATAGGAGTGAGGAAATGAAACACTGAACAGGTAGCTTTTGAATTGCATTGAAGATAAGAAAAATTAAGTGCATGGAAAGGTGGGACAGAATGGGCTATCTTGGAAGTGTGTAGGAGGAGGTGGGTGAGAGGAGAGGAGTAACAGAATAGGAAGCTGAGAGCATGTAAAAGAGTCAGACAAAAGGAGGCAGATAAGGAAGATGTATATATCCTAATTAACCATTTTGCCCAAGGATTACATTATGTGACAAGCTTGCTTGGCAAATGTTGTGGGTTATCAAAAACATAGATATAGAAAATGCTTATAAATTGAATTGATGTAGACAGTTTCATTGAGCAGGGGGATAGAATGCTGGGCCTGGAGTCAAGAAGATTCAGTTCAAATCTACCCTCAGATAATCACTAGTTTGGTGACCCTAGGTGAGTCATTTAACCTAGTTCCCTCCTCTGTAAAATGAACTAGAGAAGGAAATAGCAAACTACTCTAGAATTTTGCTAAGAAAATCCCAAATGGGGTCAGGAAGAGTCCACCGCCATTGACAAGGGAAACGTACTCTTCTAACAAACTGGAGTGGTTAAGAGATCAGCTGGAAGCTCCAAGTGTTCACTAGTATAAGAGGAAAAAGGGACAGGAAATTACAATGATGAATAAAGTAATTTTAGATATGCATAGGCTTCCTGGAAGTCTTTATTTTAGCCAAGTTTTGAGGAGTGAGGGAAAGAAAAGGTCTAGTGTAGAAATAAGGATTTAAAAAAAGAACATTTTGGCTCTGTTTTAAAGAAATTTAAAGTTGTAAGCACCTTTTAAGTTTGCTTTCATATAAAAATAATAACATATTTATAGCTAGAATTTAAATGACATTTCTGTTTCATCCTGGTTCTCTTATCACAAGGAAGGAATTCTCCGCTGTTTTTTTTTTTTTTTTTTTTTTTTTTTTAAATTTAAATAACATGGATGCAATTGTTACAAAGGTTCTGATTTTGTCAAAAAGGCTTTTTTTTTAATTGGGGCAGCTAGTTAGTATAATGGCTAGAGAACCAGCCCTGAAGTGAGGTGGACTTGGGTTCAAATCTGCCCTCAGACACTTTAACACTTCCTGGCTATGTGACCCTGGAAAAGTTACTTAACTCTAATTGCCTCAGCAAAATAAATAAATAAATGCTTTTATTATGATGATTTTTCATTCAATTAGTTGGAAAATAGCAAATAGTTAACTAAATTCTTCCAAGAACAAGAAGAATGTTACAAAGGTTAACTGAGCTAATAAAAGACAAAAGTGTTTCAGGTTATATCAAACCTTATACTATACTGAATAATTTGCTGCCCTGTGCTTAGCCCAGGATTATAAGCATATAGTCCCAGAATCTTCTTTCTTATATGGGACTTTCTCCATCCCAATGACCACTCTTTGATGTTAAAAGGGAGCTCCAGGAGTGAGAGAAGAAATTAAAATCCAGACTCTAAAGAGAATATAGGGGTCATTTGTTACTTAGACCTTGCCTGTGGGCATTTAATGCCAGTCAGAATTCATTGTCTAGTTAATTTAACTTTTAAATGAGTATTTTTCTATAAAAAAGTTTTAAGAGAGAAAATAGCTATTATTCTTGCTTTCATGTAAGGCACAATTCAGCCAGGTTTTTAATTTGAGGTCTCATTTATGGTTTTATTGAATATCCCTCTGCTTTTAAAGGGTTCACTATAAGGTTGCCATTGCCAAAAATGCAGTTGATGGTAGGAAGTGGATAGCATTGTGGGCAAATCCCAGAATGAAATAATATCTCAAAAGTGATTTAATCTTGAAAATTGATTTTACATAAATTAAGTATGTTATATTGATGGTGGTAAGAATGATGGTAAGTGTAATAAAATTGCCTTGGTATCAAAATAAATCAGTTCATAGTTATTTAAACAAAATTCACAAATACCTTTTAAAGTGATGAGCAGAATAATTTTACTCTTATATTTTTGAAAGATGTAATGAAAAAAAGTTCTCAGCCCTCAGTCTAATTGTATTTAAAATAACTTGCTTGAAAAATTTTTGTCTAGTTTATTTGACAGAGTATTTATTAGTAGTTGAAAAGTGATTGACATGGGGCAGCTAGGTGGTACAGTGGATAGAGTACCATCCTTGAAGTCAGGAGGACCTGAGTTCAAATTCTGGCCTCAGACACTTAACACTTCCTAGCTGTGACCCTAGGCAAGTCACTTAACCCCAATTACCTCAAAAAAAAAAAAAAGTGATTGACAGCCTGATGATTTACCAGTAGAGTTTTCCAAAAGATACTTTTTTAAGTTGAATTCTTTGTCATGTACTTAGAACATATAATAATTTTTGAATGATTACAGATATTAAGTGAATTATTTTATATTGCTAGTCAGAATCCTAGGTATTTCTTTGAAAGATGGCAAAACCTAGAGCACTGGATGTGGATCAGGAAGATCTAAGTTCATATATTACTCTATGGCCCTGGGCAAAACACATACCCCACCTTAGCCTTAGTTCCTTTCTTGATTACCTAAGAGTTTTATTGATATGTTTTGTTTTTATTTTACAGATATTTCCATATTCCCCCTTGCTCTCTTATAAAAAAGTAAAACTATTTAAGCAAAAACTAATAATCCAGTGACCTCATTTGAAAGTGTATACATTATTCCATAGTTGTTGTTCCTTGTATTTATAAAGTATTTTTAATTAACATAAATTTGTTTTGTCTTCCACCTTACACCTCATTGAAAAAAATAAAAGAGAAAAAAATTCACTTCAACAAATATACATTATCAAGCAAAACAAATTTCCTTGTTGGAAATCTTCAAAAATACGTGTTTTATTTTGCACCCTAAATCCATTACTTGTCTGTCAGAAATTAGACAGTATGCATCAAAAGTCTTCTACAATCCCAGATGATTGTTTCATTGATCATAGTTGTTGAAGAATATTAACTGAATAAATTATGAATGAAATTATGAATGAATAAATTATGGCATATGAATGAAAAGCAAAACTATTGTGTCATAAGAAATGAGGAAATCAATAATATCAAAGACACATGGAAAGACTTATATGTACTGAAATAGAATGTTGTAACTTGGGCAGTTAGGTGGCCCAGTGGATATACCATCAAGCTTAGAGTCAGGAAACCATGTGAACCTGCACAAGTCACTTAATCCTGTTTGCCTCAGTTTTTCCTCAATTGTAAAATGAGCCTGAGAAAGAAATGGAAAACCATTCCAGTATCTTTGCCAAGAAAACCCCAATAGTCACAAAGAGTTGGACATGACTGAAAAGATTGAATGTCAAAATTAGACCTAAAGAACAATTTATACTGATAATCTGGATATTAAAAAATGAACAACTTTGAAAACATTTATAAATTGATAAGCAATACATGAGTAGCACTTAGAGAATACTTCATCTGTAAAATAATGGGATTGGATTCAACTTCAAACTACAACCAAAATTTAATATCTGTATTGTCCAGAAGCTTGAATTCTACATTGGTCCTTCAACAACTTTCATATAGTCATGTTAATTCTGTCAGCTTTTGTTTTTAATACCAAAAGTTCCTTGAATGTTTAATTCATTTTTGCTATATACCTATGTGTGTGTTACTGACTTTTAAACTAAGTTTATTATACCCTAATTTTCTGTACTTTCTCTAATGCTAGACAAATTTTTAGCCTTGATATAAATATAGGCTGTTAGATAATTAAATACAAACATTACTTCCCCTTCCATTTTTATTGTAGTTGATCAAATCTGCCATAATCTGATCCTTTACAATATATTTAGGATACTACAGTAGTCTTAATTTTCTATGAGATTGTAAATGTGTTCAAAGCCAGAATGATTTAGAGGGGAGGGAATTAATAGTTTTAGTATAAGAATTTAAAGTTGTTGTCAGACTTCCAAGTATCATCCAAGTATCTATCAAGCAGTTTGAAATGTAGAGCTGAAGTTCAAATGAAAAAGTCATTTGGGAATTATTTACTTAGTTATTTGCATTAAAAACATGAGAATCAATGAAATCCCATGATTAGAAAGAGATGACAACCAGGTTTCTTTATAATTAGGGGACTATCTGTGTGACCTTGGATCAGTCCACTTATCTTTTTTCTGTCTTCATTTTCCTAATCTGTAAAAATTAAGTTATTAGACTATTTGAATTCTAAGACCCTTTCTAGTTCTAAGTCTCTGATTCAACAATTAAGAACTTAGGCAGATTTTACATGCCAGTTCTCTATGCAGTATTACATAGACGAGCATGTCATGCACATAGACTTTTCTCATAGTTGAATGGACAGTTGTAAAGATGAATGACATGTTTGACTTATTTCATTACCCATAGAAGACAGGTAGCTGAGATGATGCAACCAGATTTTGTAAAGAAAGTAAGAAAGTTATTGTTAATATTTTTATTTTTACTAATAGAATTATCACAACTCAAATAATTCTTTTTAAAACAAAGAACTATAATTTCCAAGCCAACTAATAAACTGTCCAAACACAAGAGAGAGTCCTGCCTTATAAGCAAGGGAGTTATAGGATTCTACAGCTGTGACAAAATTATACATCCCCACGGTTTTCTTAAACTTTGTTGCTGTAAGGTCACATTGCTTGTATAACTAGCTTAATATGAATGGTTAGTTGCATTTTCTATTATAAACCACTGTTTTCAGCAATTTATAATCCACAGAATGGTTTCCATGACGAAACTTGGCATACCATGTTTCAGGCTGGGAAATTCAGCTTTTTCTAAAATTTGAAAAAAAAAAACTCAGTGAATTTGGCATCTTCTATGTTTAAGGAAGGCAAAAACAATTTTTAGTGGTTTTAGGGATTTTTTTTTTTGTTCTTTGGCAAATGTTGATACTTGATGGAGAAAAGCAAATTTTCTAGACTTACAGGCTTGCAAGTCAAATATTTCTTTTAGATTTTTCAAACAATTCCTTTAACATAATTTGAAGTCTTAATAGAGTACTATTAATAAAGAAAATACATATATACATATTTTGCAAATCATAGCCTTTTTTTGCATGGTAGGATTAACATTATGGTCATTTACAATAGAAATAAGGAAATAAACTGTAATGCATGCTTTTTATTGAAAGCAAAAACTTTAGCAAAAAGACATCATTTAAAATATTGCTACTAAATAGTAACATTTTTCACATTAACATTAGTGATATGTCCCAACACAAAGATTCTCTCTCTCTCTCTCTCTCTCTCTCTCTCTCTCTCTCTCTCTCTCTCTGTGTGTGTGTGTGTGTGTATGTATGTGTGTATTTCCCAACTCATGGTTTTTGTTGTTGTTGCCGAGTTTATTTTTTTATGTTCTTCCTGGCTGACTTATTGAATTCCCAAATAAAAAATAAATGATATCTTTCAGAATTGCTATTTTTGTTCATTCCTTGATCTTTCTCTTCTACTTTCTAAGATATCAAAATCACCCTAATTTAATTAAGACCCTTCCCATATTCTATTTTTGCTTTCCTTATTTTCCATTCACATACTCCATTTTATTTCTAATTAAGTTGTGGTATTTGTCATATATAAGAATTATCTGATGATTAGGAAATATAGATATAACTTTTTTGTGTTCATATTTGCATTAAGGGAAATGTAATTAAAAAGGAAAGGACATTGTCTAACATTAATGACTAAGAAGTCATTTTTTTTTCACCAAGAAGTCATTTTTTCCCTTTCTATACTATTTTTGAGTCTATAAATTTTATACAAAACTTTTTTCCTTTTGATTCCAGCATTTCAGTCATTATGTCATAGGTCTGTTATAAGATTTGAAATAGATTATCTGTTATCTTAGAATTAACTCATTTTGCTGAATCCAGAAAGGTTTATCACTAAATAGGCCATAGAGTGATGACTTTTGGCTACAACTGCTCATAAAAGTCATGTACTAAGTTATATTGTGGTAACGATCTGTATTGATGGAATACAAATATTAAGATGAAGAAATCATGGATTCTTGATGAATTGAAGGTAGTATTCCAGGGTATAGTCACACGACAACTCAGTCAGTTAGGATTCATTAAGTGTCCAAACATTGTCAAGCTTCTTTTTAGGATCCAAATAAAGACAAAAGACAGTCCTAACTCTCAAAGGGCCTGAAATCTAATTGGGGAGACAACATGAGAGATGGAGGGAGATTGAGAAAAGCTCATTAGACTTGGCAGTTAGTTATAAAATCAATAACTTTTGAAATATCAGTTTCAATTAAACAATGAAGTTTGGAGGTCAGACTACAAAGAAGTAAGAGACAAAGAGGAAAGGAAGTGGAGGCACTTATTGTAGACAAACTTCTCAAGGAGTCTATCCTTAAGTGAGGAGAGGTAAAGGTCCATAGCTAGCATGGTTGAATGGATTTAGTGGGAGTCATTTCAGGAGAAATGGGCCGATTTATAGGCATTTAGGAAAGCAGCCATAAATAAAGGCTAGTACTGCCTGGACCCAGGAAGACTTCAAATGTAACTTTAGATACTTATGAACTATATGATCCAGGGCAAGTCACTTAACCCTATTTGCCTCAGTTTCCTCATCTGTAAAATGATATAGAGAAGGAAAATTCTATTCTATTAATTCTATCTAGAAAGCCCCAAATGGAGCCATGAAGAGTTAGAAGTGACTGAGAAGCAAATGAAGAAAAACAAAATGATAGAGGGGTGTATCTGCTAGAGCAAATGAGGTGGAATTCTATTATTTCTATCTAGAAAGCCCCAAATGGAGCCATGAAGAGTTAGAAGTGACTGAGAAGCAAATGAAGAAAAACAAAATGATAGAGGGGTCTATCTGCTAGAGCAAATGAGGTGGAATTAGATCACTTGTGAACATATAATATTTTTCCTTGGTAAAAGAAAAATCTCCAGTACTTTTTTATGCCTGCTATTGATTTAGATAAATGACTAAATCTACTTAGGGTCTGAAGTTCATATAGAAGGACTAGTGACTTCTAGGGTTTATTTGGAGAGTACCTGAACAATAGCATTTTAGAGAGAATTGTTTGGTATTAAACTTTGTTCATTAGACTTCATACAAACTTCTGTTAGTTGGAAACAATTGCTATACTTCAGTTCTATTGTTATGTTAGTCTAGGATAAGTTTATATATTTTTGTGATTCAATAGAGTAAGTACTAAAAAACTTGAATGAGTAAATAATTAAATATATAAGTGTGTATATTTGTATATATATATATATAAACATATATAAAATATGAATATATGTATAAAATTCTTATCTATTTTAGTCCTATCATGTTGACTTTAAGGGTTTCAAATTTTAATCTTGATATACCATGTCATTTACTTTTATGACATCCATCAAGTGAAACTTCTTTAACCTATTCTTTAAACTATCTCTGATAGAGATTTCTGTGGATATATACTGTATCAGTGATATTACTTTTATTTGTTTCAATATAGATTTAAGAGAGAGATGTGACTCATGAGAAACTACAAATAGTAGAAGTGGGAAGGTTTAATGTTGCCATGAAATTTGCCATGTGAACTATTTAGATGAGATATTAAAAATAAAGATTCTTCTGGGAAATTTGAAATATAATGTCAACTCCCTTTTTAAAAAAAGAAAGTTTCACTTAACAGAAAATTATTCCTTATTCAGTGATGAATAAGTTAGTCATTTCTGACTTATTGTCAAAGTTGTGGGAGCATTTTACTTGGCCATAGTGTAGAGATTTACCCTGGGAATACTTGCTGTGGGACAGGATATTTCAATCCTCATAAAGTCTTTATTTACACATAAAATCACTCTTCAAGTTTAGTACAAGTACTGGTGAGTGGGATATATAAAAACTGTCTGCAAATTTCTACTGTGTGATGGGATGGTATCACTTTCCTAGGGAAAAAGCAATCTTTGGGGTGGAAGGAGGTAAATATGGTGGAAAACAAAGTAAAGAATGGTAATTATCACAACAAGGGGATTTACTTTTATCTCTAGAGGCCACCAATTATCACAACTTAGAGGCATGTATACATATCCTATATCTATAATAGTCTAGAGTATGCAGAAAGATGGTTCTTTTTAAATCTATGCATATGCTTGAGAAATGTTAGGAGTTTAGACTTAGCTTTGCTATATTTTTCTTTGATAAACATGCAGATATTCAGGTCAAGTAGGATTGTTATCATTCAGACTATGAGGATCTCACACAGGGAAAAAATGTAATATTTTCTATCAAAACCTAATGTTCGGGGCAGCTAGGTGGCGCAGTGGATAGAGCACCAGCCCTGAAGTCAGGAGGACCTGAGTTCAAATATGGTCTCAGACACTTAACACTTCCTTGCTGTGTGACCCTGAGCAAGCCACTTAACCTCAATTGCTTCAGCAAAAAAAACAAAAAAACCAAAACAAACAAACAAAAAAAACCTAATGTTCGGTGATTGATTGATTTGATTGAGTACTGTCTTTTATGCTCGGAAAAGACTAAAATGAAATCAGTATGTTGGAATCAAGGTATAGTGTAACTAATCATACCAATATAAGATCAGAAGGTTCTACCCCAGATCAGGCACAAATAGTCCACATGAATGTTTGGAACAGAGATATTTCTAAATTCGTAGGTCTCAAGTAACTTTTAAGCAACTGCAATTCTGCTTTGCTCATACAGCATGGTGTGTCATACTGGGCAGTCCTGTGCCAGTGCCTCCCATGTTTCACAATCACTTCCTAATTTCTTCAGAGAGATGTTGAAAATATCCCTATATTGCTTTTTCTGACCTTCCCAGGAGTGCTTGCCATGTGTTCATTCTCTGTAAAATAGTCTTTTTGGCAATTGTAAGTCTGGCATTTAAACAGCATGACCAGCCCATCCAGTTCCACTTTTTGCAGTAGAGTTTGAATTCTTGGCAGTTCAACCTGAGAAAGGACTTCAGTGTCTGGTATTACATCTTGCCAGGTGGTTTTCAGAAACTTCCAAAAATGATTCAAATGGAAACTATTCAATTTCCCAGCATGGCACTGGTAGACTGTCCAGGTTTCATAGGTATATCTCAATGAAGTCTGCACTATAGTTCTGATTACCTTCAGTTTAATAGGTAGCCAACTACCTCTTCTCTCTTATAGTGTCCTTTAGAGTCTTCCAAATACTGATCTAGCTCTGGCAAATATATGTATCAACCTCATCATCTATGTGCTCATCCCTGGAAAGTATATTCCCCAAGGTATATACATTATTTTCAATAATCATTCTCATGTTTATATTAATATTTAATTTCATAAAACACTTTATATACATTATGTCATTTACTCATTATAATGACCCTATAAGAGAAGTACTGGTGGTTTTTGGTATTATCTTTATTTTACATATGAAAAAACTTACTCAGAAAGGTTGTCATTTGTCCTCCTCCACTCAGCTTTGAATGTCAGAGGTAGAATCTGAAACCATAGCTCTTATAAAGGAAATGACTGTATTTTTCCATATTCTGCCACTTTATCCCTCAAGTTTAATAACATTCGATAAGATCTCAGCAGAATTGGTTCTGGCTTTAACTCTCTTATTATCACTGACTATGATAAAATCATTTTATCTCTATAAGTCTATGTTTCTTCATCTGTAAAATGCAGATAATGCTAATCTATATTGTTATATTACTATAAGTTTTTGGGTATTAAATGAGGTTATTAATGTAAAAGTAAAAAGCACTATATAGCATACCAGACATTTGCTACTTGGTAATAATAATAGTTAATAATATTACTTGGTAATAACAATAGTTAATAATGATTATTATCATTAATAAGTTAAATTTAAATAGCACTTACACATATTTACAAATCAATATTTAATTTGAGTTGACTTAGAGCAAAGAATAACAATATAATAATATTCATTCACTCATTTATTCATTCAACAAATATTTATTTAATATCTTTGTCCTGGGAAAATATAAAGACATATTAGTAGTGTGTGGACCTTTTTTTTGACACTAATGTTAATGACATGGGTACTATCCCCACTGACGTAGATGACAGCTTCTAACTGCACCTTCTCATCCTATTGAACTATTATACATGTCCTTTTATAGATCCTCTGAGAAGACTCTATACAATGTGCTGTAAAACTGCTTTTCAATCAAATACTCAAAAGGATCTGGTGTCCTCCTTTCTTTATGTGTGATCTTATTTTCTCCAACAATGAAAATGACAATCCATTTATGCCTGCTCATTCTTTGAGACTTTTGCTCATGTCCTCCCATTTATTCACTATACGGAGACTATCCAGTGTGTTTGGGATCTTCTTTGATTCCTCCTGTCATTGCGAGAAAAATAATGAAACATTTAAATTACCCACTATTTTATCTTTGCTTCTCACCATATGACTAGTCTCTATTTTAAAAAAATTGCTAATATGTTTGTTTGGCATTCTTTATATAATTTCTTCATTGTAGCTCTTTGTTTGTAATGTGATGAAGACTGTTTACAGCCACCATGCTTTACTCCATTGTCCTCCATTAATCTACAACTTCAATTCTTTTGATATTACAGAAGTTTGGCTGTATTTTATGGATATAAATGTAACACTTGGATTGACCATCTGTTATCTTTTAGTCTTCCAATGTTATCAACACATCTGCTTTTCCAGTTTTGCCTGCCCTTGATGATGTGTTTTACAACATTTCTAGCATATAAGTCATCATTGGCAATATGCTATAACTAACTTTTCTCCATCACACATTTCTCCATTGACCTTTGGGTCACCTATAATTTTGATCCTTTGGAAATCTTGGAACTCCTTGATTCATAGCCACATAGCATCCCTGGAAGAATATTACTGTTGAAAAGATGGGCTTTTGTGTCAGTGAGTAGCTTGTTATCACTGAACACAGTGCATAGTTATTCATATATAACCCAACCTACTTTCTTCTCCCAATTCAATTCTGGGCTCAGGTCATTGTTCCTATAAAAACCTGTCCTCCATTGGACAATAGCTAACATTTTTATATCACTTTTAAGTTTCAAAATGCATCTTTTATACATAAACTCACTTGATACTTAGAACAGCTTTATAAGGTTGACCCAATTTTCGGTGGGGAAACTGTGGTTTAGAGGAAATTAGGGTTAAGTGACTTGCCCAGAGTCATTCAGCTAGCTATTAGGTATTAGAAAGAAGATTCAATCTAATTCTCACTCCCCTCCAATACTAGTGTTCTTTCTTAAGAAGCAATATGGATCTTCATAATAGACTGGCTGTCTAACTGTATATGAGAACTAGAACAATAAGAATTCTTCATCAACGTGCTGTTGTTTCTTTGTTTTGTCCTTGTATATATTATTAGGCAGATGCTCTTTGATCATAGGTCTCACTGAACAAATTATATAGTTTTTACTGTGCTTTATTTAATATCACCCAACAAAGAATTTGATGAGCCAACCATTCTTGAGGGCAATCTGGAACTATGCCCAAAGGGCTATAAAACTGTATACCCTTTGACACAGCAGGGTCACTACTGTGTTTGTATCCCATGAAAATCATAAAGGGGGGAAAAGGACCCACATGTACAAAAATATTTGTAGCAACCCTTTTTGTGGTAGCAAAGAATTGGAAAATTAATAGATGTCTATTAATTGGGGAATGGCTAAATAAGCCATAGAATATAAAGGTAATTGAATATTAGTGTTCCATAAAAATGATGAACAAGCTGATTTAGAAAAGCCTGGAAAGATTTACACGAACTGATGTTAAGTGAAAGAAGCGAATCAAAAATAAATTGTACACAATAACAGCAAGATATATGAAGATTTGATTCTTCTCAATAGCTTAGTGATCCAAAGCAATCCCAATAGACTTTGGACAGAAAATGCCATCTGCATCCAGAATAAGAACTAAGGAGACTGAGTGTAAATCAACACATGCTATATTGACTTCTTTTTTCTGTTTCTCTTTTCTCTCCCATGGTTTTTCCTTGTGTTCTGATTTTTCTCCCGCAACATGATTCATAAAGCAATGTGTATTAAAAATAAATTAATTACTTAAAAAACTAACATTTGGAGAATCTCACCATCTGTAGGAAATTGCTCTTCCATTATTTTTACTCTTTTACTTCCAGTTAGATTTTGATATGTAATGTTGTTGTTGTTGAGCCATTTTGGTCATGTCCAACTCCTTATGACCCTGTATGGGGTTTTCCTTGCAGAGATACTTGCCATTTCCTCCTCTAGCTCATTTTGCAGATGAAGAAACTAAGACAATTAAGGAAACTAAACTCACACAACTAGTGTATGAGGCCAAATTTGAACTCATTTCTTCCTGACTTCAGGTCTAAGCTCTATCCACCCTATTTTCTAGTTGGTATGTAATGACATATTATTAAATCAACCATTAACAAAAAAAAAAA
Organism: Myrmecobius fasciatus; assembly: GCA_023553655.1. Lineage (NCBI taxonomy): Eukaryota > Metazoa > Chordata > Mammalia > Dasyuromorphia > Myrmecobiidae > Myrmecobius > Myrmecobius fasciatus. The sequence goes on along the minus strand of JAJPUD010018244.1, from coordinate 15,791 downwards.
AAGGTTTTTTTTTTTGCCTCAGCACAGCAAAAATAAGCAACAAGTAGTTGTTAGTGATCAACATAGTTTTGTCACATCCTTATGAACTTGAGACTCGTCATAAGGTCAGTAGGTCAGCAGAGCAGGATATGATCCAACCAAGTCTGAAGAATCCTGAACTTAATCTGTGTGGGACGTTTGGGCCTTTCAGGAACCAAGAATCTATGTTAAGGAAGCAGAGAAAAATCAATTGCAGGGATTGTTTTGTCTCCTTTAAGGAAAACTCATCTTCATCATGGGAGAGAAAAAGGGGACCTAGATCTGATCCCTGTTGTAGTGGAGAGGGGGAAGTTATTGCCCTAATTCATAATGGAAGAGGGAACTGGATGAGCATATATATGTACACACACAGACACACACAAATGCACACCATGCCTATTTTATCCTAGATACTATGCAAAGCACTTTATTTCACACTGTGGGGACATACTGGTAGACTGTAGTCTTTTCATATATTTGGACTTTCTGAAGCACATCCTCTATGACTTGTTGAACATACCTTTGTGGAGGATATGTCTCCTTGCTGATGCCTTATTGGATATTTGCAGAATTATATAATCTAAGAGTTATCAGTTGCCAAGAGACAAATTAACTTAATCCTTACTAAAACAGAATCTCATGCATATCTAGGACAGCTCATCCAATATCTGCTCGAAGATGTCTAGTTGATTATTACTCTTAATTAAAACATCATTTAAAATTATGCTTATAGCTTTATCTTTTGTGAAGTTTTACATGAGCTCTATGTATTGCCAGGAGATATTTTCAAAGGGAAAGTATAGGATGACATATTTTTCTTTGTTAAGTAAAATTCTTTTTTGGGGATAGTAAAAATACAATTGACAAAAGATAATCAATTATGTGAAATTAGGTGATGTACAATTATATACAAAATTATCTGAGAATGCTTTCTCACATTTTCATCAAGGATATTCTTAGTACATAGAAATATAATACTTTTAAAGACGAAAAATTAGGTTGATAGTACTCTTTTAAGTCATCATTTTTGGCTCATATTTCTAACTATAATATTTTTCATTATATTTAATGTTTTCCTCTTTTGGATGCTGAAAAACAGATTTTAAGTTGATTTTAAATTGTATTAATTTAAATTTAAATTAAATTAAAATTAATTAAAGTGTGTAACTAGAAATGACTATAATATGGATTCTTATATGCTAAAAATAGGAGGAGGAATAAAAACTAGATGTATTATTTATTAAGTTGAGGAAATTTCCAGACAAGGAAACTTCCTCTACCAATGTACATCCGCAATTTCTCTGATACTTTGTGTCTATAGAGCTTAAAGCTCTGGCTAGGTAAGTGAGTTTTCTCCACAGTATGAACATATAAGTTGAATCCAGGTCTTTTAAACTTTAAGGATACTTTTTCTAATTATTATGAAACATATTTTCAAAAATACATGTGAAAAATAACAAGGTGCTATAATGTTGGATAAGAAGGAGCTTACTTACACCTGCATGTTTGGGAGGTTTCTTTAAAAGGTGAAATTTGAAGATCTTCTGGGGAGGGTCATGTAGCAGAATATTAAAAAGTCTCTGAATTCAAGGTAGGAGATTTAGGTTCAAATCCAAACTGATACTAACTAGCTATGAAAGCTTGGGCAAGTCATTATATATTTACATCTCAATTTTCTCACTTATAAAAGTAGCAATATTTATATTTATACTACCTAACTTAGGGTAATTATGAAAGTGCTTTATAAATGTAAAAGAGCTGTATAAATATGAACTATTATTATGTTAACATTTAAGAGTAATTAATATTCATTCAAAATCATTCTAGAAAAAAATTAGTTATTTTCAAACCTATTCACAGAACTGAGGCTTTTATTAAAATGGCTGATTCAAGAGTCATTGTGTACATTATTTCTACATGGAAAAAGCCAACTAACTGCAGTAACTTTCAGTGATCAGAGAAGAGAGTATCAGGTGGTACTTGAGAGAGCATCTCAGCTAAAGAATGTAGTTAAGAGTCAGAACTAAATGAGCTAGCTGATGGAACTTCAGCTCTTCCTGAAGGAGAGAGTGACTAATCACCTTGTGGATTGGAGCAAAAAATATATTACCCAGTAGGGAATAATAGAAGGTGATCTTTGCATGGATCAAACCCAGAAGAAATTATCACAATAGAATCGCCAGAAGACATTGGCAGCTTGGAAGTATTTAGAGGCATATGATGCCTTCCACATATGATTTGTTGTCACATGTGTTCCTCATATGTTTATGTACCACTTATAATACTGACTTATGCATACTCCCTATTTTGCAGGCTTTTATTCTTTACATATGTTCACTCTTCTCAGTAAGGGTATGAGTATTTGTGGGCAACTGAGTTCAAGATCTATGCAATGAACATTTTATTATTCTTATTAATATACTTTTTAATTAAATTCCTTTGCAATTAACTGTGTCCTTTCAATAGTAAAAGTAGACATTTATAGGAACTTTTGAACTGTTGGTTAGAGACAGTTGTGACCTATAAAGTATCTAGAACATGGGTCAATTTGGGGGAGCTTTTTAGGCCCAATTTGAAGGGGTGACTTGGGTATTATAACTGGTATACCTAGTAATTATTCAATGGATAAGTCACCCTAGATTGTTTCCTTAGTGCATAAAATTGGATCATGAAAGGCACTCTGGTCAGTTTTGGTATGTGATGTTTTGTGTATGGAAATGAGAATTCAGGATTAAGGGCACTGGTAAGTAGATTTCCCAATTCTCTTGGCTTTTTAGCCCTAGACTTTGTATAGAAAGATCTTTTTCATTTTCTCTCATCTGTCTCATGTTCTCTGATTCCAAACTCTATTCCAATTAAAAATGTGGTCACTTTTTGACTATGTAATTTCCATCTCTTATAGTGATTCATGATTTGGTAGAAATTATGAAAGGTGGGCTGTAAACAACTTAATAGGAACCACTTGTGGTCACTTAGCCCAGCTAGTTAGAAAGCTTCATTCTAATGAACCCAAAATTACAGGTTTCAGCTTCCAAATGACAAGTTAGTTTTACTCTGTATTGAAGTCACAGACTTCAATAGTTATCTACTAAACATATTGTAGTTCTGCCGATGTGGATAAATCAATAGAAATATATTATGCCATGTAGAAAAGATAAATCTCAAAATACAGGTACTAAAATGATAGATTTATTGCATCACCTTCATATATGGAAAATAATACAATAGATATTATAGTGTCTGCCTTGGGTGGAGTAGCACAGAATATTACAATCTCAAAGTCAGAAGTTATCTAATCCAACCCATATCTGAATATAAATCCCTTCTATCATATCCACAACAAATGGTCATCTGGTATCCATATGAAGATTTATAGGATGAGGGAGCTAAACCTCTTCTCAGTAACCTCAACTCATTATTCCTCGTCATGTCATATGAATCCAAACAAAACAAATTTATTCCTTCTGAATGATAGCTCTTAAAAATTCTCCTCAGAGGTAGCTAGGTGGTACAGTGGATTGAATATCAGCTTTGGAGTCAGGAGGAACTGATTTCAGATTTAGCCTGAGACACCAATTGGATTTGTGATCCTGGGTAAATCACTTAACCCAAATTGCTTCCATAAATGTTCCTTATAAGAGAAGACTTAAATCTACAGATCTAAAACCAGAACTGACCTTAGAGACAATCTATTCCAAACACCATATTTTATATATGAAAGGAGAGAGACCCAGAATGGATAAATTGCTTATGCAAACTATATCGTGATCCTACAAGACAGAATTTAATTACAATTTTAATGTCAAGGCTCTTTCACCTGTACCATCATCTTCAGTCCATCCCTATCCTCACATGGCATTTTCTTCTGTACTCTCACAGTCTTCTGGAAGTACATTAATCCATTTGGACTTTCTTACTTTTCTACAAAGTAGCACTCCAAATTGACCATATTATAATATCCCAGGTATGATATGAGCAGGATAAAGACCTAGCTTATCCTACTGTGTCTATCAAAGCAGGAAAGATCATTTTTCTTTTCCATGTCACTTAATTGATTCATATTGCATTTTAATAAAATCTTAAAACCCCTTTCATGGGACCTTTTATTTAGCAAAGAATCTACTTAATGTTCAGTCATGTCCTATTCTCCATGGCTCCTTTTGGGGTTTTCTTGACAAAAATACTGGGGTGATTTTTCTGTGTCTTTCTCTAGCTCACTTTACAGCTGAGGAAATTGAAGCAAACAGGGCAAAGTGATTTGTTTGGAAGTGGAGTGCTCACATAATTATGTTTGAACTGAGGTTTTCCTGATTCCAAACCTGGCATTTTTTTTTTTTTTTTTGCTGAGCCTTTTACTTGCTAGATGAGTCTCTATCATAAGTAATTGTGCAGTTGAATTTTTTTTTTAACTCTAGTGAAGTACTTTACATTTACCCTTATATATTCTTATTTGATTAGATTCAACCTTTCATTCTAATCTGTCAAGATCTTTTCTAGTTCTGACTATTGTTAATTCAATTCATTTTCAATTCACTAAACATTTATTAAGTGTCTACTCCTCCTCGGGCACTGTGCTAAGACTAAAAATACAAATAAGAAAAAATGATCTCTGCTTTTGAGGAGCTTCAAGGTAGTGGAAGAAGACAGTACTGAAAAGAGAGATGAGGAAGAAGTTGAGGTGTTCTGTGGAGCTGAAGGCAGGCAGAGCTGTTGGTATAAAATGGATTAATTTGGAAGGTTGTGAACCCTTTATAAAGGAAAGCTGTTGGAGGAGCTCCATCATCCAGGTCTCCAGTCAGAAGGGGGAAACAAATTGGGGTGACCAGAAATAATATTGAGTGTCAAAATTGACCATAATTCAAATGATGATGGAATTAAGTCTATTAAATCATGGATTCTATTAGCTATTCTGTTCCTTCCAGAATTTTATTATATTATCATTTTTTTAAATATGTCACCTAAATATGTTTATCAGAGTCACTGATCATTATGCTGGTCAATATAAAGTCAAGAATTCATACTTTTTGCATTAGTGGCTACTAAACTATTTCTGAGTATACCACCAAGTGGAAAATCACCCTCATTTTCCTTTTCTTTTCCCCACAGTTGCTAACACAGTATATTATAAATAGCAGATACTTAGATATGTGTTCATTTCCAGAGTGCTTTGGGGGATAGAAAGGAAATACATAATAGGGTCCATGTCCTCAAACAAATTACAATCTGGTTTCAAATATAATGCTTAAAGGAAGTATGATGAGGAACATCTTTCAATAAAAATGTTGTCACATTTTCAAACCTTAAAGTATCCTATAGCCCAGAGGTTAATCCGGAAGGATTCTGCACTAACACAGATCTAGATTCAATTAAGGAAAAGGCTGACCCTCAAAGTGGTCAACTTCTCTCCACCATGAAGTAAGATTCTGGCAAAATTTCCCAAACAAAGCTTAAATGTACACCATAGATAATATTTCCCTCAGAGTGGATGATGGGATACCCTCCTGAAAAAGTACCAAATGTTAAATATGGATATGACTTTACTTATTTACTCATTAAAGATAATAAAGGACTATAAGAATATAGAAAATATAAAATATAAAACATTTCTATAATATATTACAATTATTCTTCTTCTCCAGAGAGTAAAGACCCTTTGTGTAATTACTAAACTGATACTTTTCATTCACCTCAGATCTGTATTATTTGAGCAATTAATAGCCATTATCATGGAGGGCTGAAACTTCCCAATTTCTTGATCCTTTTATATCATGTATTTGGTTACTTTACTGCAACATTTTGCCTTTGATGTTCCCTTTTTTTCTTCAAAAATTGTGTTATTAAGGAAATTTTATCTTTTGGGATAGCTAATGCCCAATTGAGAAATTATTAAACTTTCAAAATAATGATTACTGGGGGTGGAGCCAAAATGATAGAGAAAATAAAATCTCTCTGAACACATTTAAATAGTGCCACAAAACAATTCCTAGAGTGCTAGAACCCACAAAAGGACAATGTGAAATAAATATCTAGCCACAGACACCTAAGAAGTGCACCTGGCTGGGAGTTGAGCACCATGTAGTGCAAACCAGGCTCCAGCAAACCAGGAGCAGGCTTTGGGAGCCTCGAGAAAGAACTGGAGTGAATAAACCCAGTACTTAACAGCAACTGGCATAAAGCAGGCACTTAATACATGCCTTTTGATTTAGAAGAATGTGATATTTCTGAGAACAAACATTAAGGAAGAAATATGCACTGTGGTAGAAGAAAGATTGTATAGCTGCTAGAGACCCAAATGGAATGCAGAGATTTTTGTTGTTAATCATGTGTGACTCTTGGTGACCTCATACTGAAGTAGTTTGCCATCTGCAGCTCATTTTACAGGTGGGGAAACTGAGGCAAATTAGATGAAGTAACTTGAAAAGGATCACAGTTAGTACATATCTGAAGCCAGATTTGAACTCAAATTTCAGACCCGAATTGACTCCAGACCTGATGTTCTATCTACTATACCAGCTAGCTGTCCTATGCAGAGCATGGGAAATAGTTACTAGTTTCCAAAGATTTTGATACTAATGTAGAAAGATATTATCTCATCTTAAGAAAGGCATAAACCCTGGAATTAGATGAGTATCCTGACTCATTCCTGAGGAACATGTGTTATACTACCTTCCAAGAGGAGGGAGTGCTCGTGAGGGAAAAATATGTATGTATATATATATATATATATATATATACATATATATATATACATACATATTTTTTCTGTATTTTTACTTGACTTTCATTTTTTTATTTTTTTATTTTTATTTTTTGCTTAGGCAGTTGAGGTTAAATGACTTGCCCAAGGTCACACAGCTAGGCAGTGTTAAGTGTTTGAAGTCATATTTGAATTCAGGTCCTCCGGATTTCACAGCTGGTGCTTTATCCACTGCGCCACCTAGCTGCCTTTTTTACTTGATTTTTAACTCTTAGTTAAATTGGACTCTGCTTGCAGGTTGGAGGGTACATTATTTGAAGCTTCAGAGGTTTTGTGCAGCTGTTTTCAGAGATACTTCCAGGGACCTGTGAGTTTTTAATTCTTCAGAGGTGGTGAGAAGAGTATGTTTACCATTCTCCTAGTTTATGCTCTGGTATGTAAATAACCATGAGCACTTTTTTTCTACCCTGGAACAAGAGTCACTGTTCCACTGTGTCTGCAATCCCTAACATGTAGTTAAATTTCTAATTTAAACCTTTGAAATTACAGTGATTCTTCATTTTTAATTGAGTAATTTTGGTTTGAAAGTCTTTTTAATTTTTTTTTCCCCAGGTAACACAATTATCAGGATTCCCAGAGTATGTTAAAATAGTAGAAGTTGGACCCAGGGATGGCTTACAAAATGAAAAGGTAATTGGAGATATCCACAGGTTCTATGTTAGATATTAATTGAAAATGTTTGTGTTTTTAAAAATTATCTAGAGTTATATTCTATGAATAATATAATTTACCAATCGAGAAATATTTCATAAGTGCCTACTACATGTCAGACATTATGTTAGGTTCTGGTTATAAAAAAGAAAAACAAATCAAACTCCCTGTCTTTAAAACACTTGCATTCTGTTGGAGGAAGATATGTACTGATATGAGTATGTACAAATATGTATCTTTAGTAAGTATTTGCAAAATTCCTTTAATAATGTTAAGAGCTAGCATTTATATCATGCTTTAACATTGACAAAGTGCTTTGCAGCTATTATCTCATTTTGTAAATCTTTTGGTTTTATATGAAATTTTTTTCTTCTTGCAAGCTACAAGTCTCTCAATACTGAAATTTTCTTTTTATAGGTCATTGTTCCTACAGATATCAAAATTGAGTTTATCAACCAACTTTCCAAAACAGGCTTATCAGTAATAGAAGTAACCAGTTTTGTATCTTCCAAATGGGTACCTCAGGTAGGTAAAATACAGAATTCAGTCATTAGCTCTCTGATGAAAATTTGTTTGATAAATTATGGAAAAATCAGGGAAAAATTACTGGTAATACTGGTAAAGTAATATAATTCATGTATTTTCATATTCATTTTCTTTCCAAGTCATTATAGTTGTCATTCATAGAAGTGCTTCAGGATTTGCAAAACAACTTGCAGATGTTATCCAATAACTCTGTGTTAGAAGAACTATTCTTATATCAACTTTACAGATAAGGATAAACTGAGGGAGAGAAAGTTCAATAACTTGCCTGTAGTTCCACAGCTATGGATGTCTGAGGTGAATTTTTAACTGGATTTTTTGACAATAAATCTATTTCCCTAACCACCATGATACACTGCTTCCTATTTCAGTTGCTTTATTGAAAGACAACTAAAATAAAAAATTTAGCCGTTGCTTTCTATCCTTGTCTTTTTTTTTATTTTGTGCTCCTATAATTTAATTTTTGAATCCAACTTTAGAACCAGACTTGTGATTTCATTGATGTAAAAGGAAACTCTTGGTGAAGGATTCTACCAGTGATAATTTTTCACCTTCTCTGTAACTCGTAGTCTTAAGAGTGTTGTCTTGGTCATTCCTGAGAGCTTAATTATTACACTTGTTGGGTCATGTAATCAGTATATGTATGTGTCAAAGATGGGACTTGAATATAGGCTTTTTTTTGTGTCCCATGACTTAAAGTTGAGGGCCTGCTCACTACATTATGTAAGCTTTTATTCCATTACATTTTATTATATTACTTTCAGTATATACCTTTAGACTATCAAGATCATTTTTTTGCATGTACTATTCAGTTATCTACTATTTTTATTATCCTTTGCATCTGTAACATTTAAAGATTTAATTTAGTTCTTTAAGTAATCTGAGACTATATCAGACATAGATAAACGTGCTAGCAAATAGTAAGATATTTACTGTTTATTGTACTCTTATGGGAGGTGGAACTCTCAAATAGTAATTATAAGACCTCCCGACAATTGGGTAACCTCTGCTGAAAAAAAGAGCAAACATTTAATTTTTCAGTTAATGACTGATATGACACAAATCATTTTTCTAGCTTAGTGTCATTATATTCTTAATGGGAATAATGCTTGTGTTACTAAACAGATCCTTCCTATAAAGAATTAGGTAGGGATTACTTCTTTCTATAGCTCTTTTGATAGTTACATCTCTCTTTTGGTTTTAGAATCAAAAATGGACATAACTATCAGGGACAAGTAAAAGAGGGGAAAATACAAATTTCCTCTTACGCAACATAGAACTGCTATATAGATGAAATTTATAAAAATTTTTATGTAAAACTGGAGCTGACAAGAAATTGTCAGCCTCTATAGCATTTCTGACTATTATTTTCTGATGATTGGTACTTGTTATCCTAAGATTTATAGCTATCTCTTCATTTTGCAGATATAGCCCTGAGTAAATAAATGATTCGCTTAATCAGTATCCGTATCTCATCTCTCTCCTTGCTCCAATCTATGTATCACATAGCTGCCAAAATCATTTTCCTAAAGGACATATCTTATCATATCACTTTACAAGTTAAAATTACAGAAGCTCCAAGAAAGCTCCCTTGTTTGGCCTTAAAAGTTCTTTACATTCTGTCCCCTATTTATCTTTTCAACATTTTTGCATAGTCCTCCCCTTCATGGGCTCTATGATTCAGCCAAACTTACTCTTCTTCATATGTGGCATCCATCTCCCAGATCAATGTCTTGGCTTTGCATGGACACTCATATGTGAAATTAATTCTTCCTCACTTGTACCTCTTAAGATCCTTAGTTTCCTTTATGACCCAACTCTAGTCACCTTCTCTTACATGAGGCTTTCCTGTTCCCCCCAGCTGTTAGTGAATCCATCTTTAAAAGTTTCATTTTATCTTTGTTTTATCAATTTTAAATAAATGTATAGATATTATACTTATCTCCTATATTAGGATATAAATCATGATTTAAGGGCTTTATTTTACTTAGTACAAAGGTCTTTCTGTCATATAGTAAGTGCCAAAGGCCATCTAGCCAGGAACAAATCAACTCGAATTTTCTGACTTCAAGTTTAATACTTTTTCTGATGTAGCTTTTACCCAAGGCCATAAAGATATTAACTAGCCAAGCTGACATAAATTCAGGTCTTCTGAATACAAATCAAGTGTTCTTTTGTTTTTTTTAACCATATGATGCTACCTTTTCTTAACACTAAATTTGATTGCCATTAGAGAAGAACTATTACTGGAACTCTCTAGAATTGGATGATTTGATGATTTTGTTGTTGTTGTTCAGTCCTGTCTAACACTTTGTGACTCATTATAGGGATTTCTTGTCAGAGATACTGTGCTTCTCCATGTGCTTCTCCAGCTCATTTTATATTTGAGCAAACAGGGTTAAGAACCTTGCCCAGGGTCACACAACTAGTAAGTATCTTAGGACAGATTTGATCTCAGTTAGATGGGACTTCCTGATTCCAGGTCTGGCATTCTATCCACTGTACCACGTAGCTACCCTATAACATAATGAGATCACCAATTTTTAAGAAAGGAAATCCACTGTTCTCTTTCCTTTGCTCCCTCATCAATGTTCCAGGCACAGATGACCCCACAGAAATCCAGACAAATAAATGATTGCCCTCTGGTAAGTAGAAGGTATCTAATTTTACCCCTTTAGGCCAAATCTGTTTGGTCATTAGGCCAACTTTAGCACTTGGTGACATTTAAAAAGATGGAGTCGAGCAATTTTAAAGACAGAAAAATAGATTTCTTAATTATTCCTAGATAACAGAAACATCTGTATAAATGGAAAGGGGAAGTAGTGCCTCTTTGAGGGAAAATGGGGAAATGTTTTTAATATGCTCTGAACTGAGTGGAGAAATGTGATATAAATGTCAGGAGATATAAACGATGTCAGAATAGATTCTATGATTATGGTAAGCTGTTTACCCTTCCAAGGCATCAGGGTAACGTCAAATAAATGGCCTGCTTCCTCATATAGCTACTGATATACTACTGCTCTCCAAAAGACAATTACAATTCTTCTTTGAGCAGTCTTTCCCTCACCACCAAATTATGTTGGTTAGGGGAGGGGGAAAGAACTTAAAATAAGGTCCACTATGATTTAAGTTATTATATTTGTAAAAATGAAAAATTATGTCAATACACAAGCCTTGTATTATTGTATTTCATCTTCAGTACTGGTCTGTTTCACCATTTCAAGCTATTTGTGGCTTAAATAAATCATTGAATGGTGAATGGTATGCCTGGGTCAAAGATGGCATATAATTAATTTTTTAAAGAACTGTTGCCCTTAAATTCCCAACCATGTTTGCAGTTTGATTCTATAATTGTATATATTATCAGAGCTCATTTAGCATGCCTGGTTTGAGCAAAATTCTTAGCTGCTTATATCACCACATAACTTTAACTGATTTCATTTTTTATGGTAAGCTGCAAAATCGGCAGTGAGCAAAGATGGTTCATAACGTGGCTCTCTTTGCTGAAACCACTTTGTATCATTATCCTTCAGTTTATACTTTGAGGAGGAAATTTAAATCAGATTGGTCTGATTTTTAAGCAATCTTATCTCAGACTTGTGTTAGAATGTTTTGTTTTAGCATAACTGCTCACATGCTATTTAGAGTGGCTGCTGCTCCATTTAAAGTGGGTCTGAAATGAAATCCATTCTTGATTATGTACATTTTGTTTTCTTTTTTTCTCCCCCCTTCTTGGTCATAGGTCATGGGAATAGTGCTCCCAGTTATGTTTAGATCACTGCTTGTTCACTTATTTCTTTTTTTTAGAATTTTTAAGCACTTTTATAGTTTCCCTCCTACTATTTTGCTTGGCAGAGAATTTCTTACTGAAACAGCCAAAAAAAGTTCCACAGTAGCAAGGTGCCATATAAAACAGGATCCTGCACCTATAATTTAAATAACTAACAATGATAAAATGCCTGCCACTAAAAAGTGTATACATTTTACAAGTGACATGGAAAAACAAGGTTTTTTTTTTTTTAATAAAAAATACTATGAAGCAATAGAGTGAACAGAATTTAGGCTGAGAAAAACAATAATCATTTTGATAAAAGTAATAATAAATTAAAGTTATGGGAGACAACTATGTGGGACAGAGGATAGTGTACCAGGCCTCGAGTCAGGAAGATCTGATTCAATTCTGGTTTCAGACGATTACACTGTGACCCTGAGCAAATCACTAAACTCTCAGTTTCCTCTTTTGTAAAATGAACTGGAGAAGGAAATCTCCAAGCACTTCAGTATTTTTGCTAAGAAAATATCAGATAAGTCACAGTGAATCAGACATAACTGAAATGACTGAAGAATAACAATGTGATAGGAATAAAAGATTTATTTTATTTGTGCAATATCATTTAATATAACTCAAATTATTTTAAAATTGCATCCATGATTTTAATGTTTACAAATTTCTTATTGCCATCAATAGTCTTTTCCCTCGATCAAAGAAACTATTAGTAAACTCATCAACAGTTAAACACATCTGGTATTGTGTATTACATTCAAAGATTTCTACTTCTTTACTTGGAGGACAGAAATATGTTTCATTATCCATCTTCCAATGTTCAGAAAGATCATTTCATTTAATCTGTTAGATTGTTTTTATTTGCATTGTTGTAGTCATCCTGTATATTCTTCTGGTTTTGCTTTCTCTATTCTTTATCACATTTCTTTGAATTCCTCAGAATATTTGTTATATCTTACAGTAACAATAGTATTCCATTACATTTTTAATTTAACATATTACCTAAATATATATATATACATATATATATATATAATACACATTATATATAAAATTAACCTTACTACAATTTTAAATATATATGTATATGTATATTTAAAATTGTAGTTAAAGTTCATTTTTGTTTGTGAAGCAGTTGGGGTTAAGTGACTTATTCAGGCTCACATAGCTAGACAGTTTTAAGTGCCTGATATCAGATTTGAACTAGATCCTCCTGACTGTACCATCTGACTGCCCTGATTAATTTTTTAATTAGTCAACCAGTTTAAAATTGATTAATAAGGAAAACAGGAAAAATGAATTATGTTTTTTTAAAAAAATACTTAGACCCTTGTATAGTTTTTACATGTAGTTATTTCAACCTCTGAATACTCCTCTGAATTAAGTGTTATTCTTGTTGTATTAGTCATTTCAGTCATGTATAACACTTTGTGACTCCATTTGGAATTTGCTTGGTGGAGATACTGGAATGATTTGACATTTCTTTCTTTACCTCTTTTTACAGATGAAGAAACTGAGAGAAATGGAATTAAATGACTTGATAGAGTTACACAACTAGTAGGTTTCTGAGGTCAAATTTGAACTCACAGTGAGGAATTTTCCTGACTTCAGTCCTAGCACTTTATCCACTATGTCTCTTAGCTGCCCCTGAGTTGAATATCATAACCTAAATTATCATTCTTTTTTTACAAGTGAGCAATTAGAGCCCAAAGTAGTAAGTGACATATCCAAGAAGATACGCAGTAAGAAAAAGCTAGTTTCTGGCTGAGACAAAAAGAGAAGTCAGGTGTCCTGACTCCTAATTGAGTGTTTATTCCATCATATTATTTTTAGATTTTCTTCTTAAAGCATCACTATCTATAACCTCAAATTTTAAATAACTTGGTAATCATTGGAAAAAATAAAAGTCTAAATTTGGTTTTGCTGTTCCCTTCCTCTTCCTATTAAATCTCACTTAATTAAAATTAGGTTGTCTTAAAATTTCCAATTCCTTACAATTTGAACAGATCAGTGACCATCCTTTGCTCTGTAATTGTATAAATTCTGTGGCAGGAAAAGAGCCTAAAATAAAGAGCCAAAAGCTACTAAGAAATAAATCAAACACTTTTCCAGTGTGGTCCAAGTACAATAGTTACAAGAAGAAATTCTCTCCTCTTTGACTGCCCTCAATCTTAGGAATTTATCCATTTTATTACGGGAGATTTTGAGGATTAACTAACTTATCTTTGATAATGGAAAAAGCACTAGTGAGAAAGTTGGACAGAAACTTTAGCTTTGGATTTTCTATACTAATAATCAGAATTTGGAAATAATATTAACAAGAATTTACTCTTCCATAAGAGGTACAGTTTAAATTCTAGACTCTAGAACAAACATTTTGAAAAAAAGGTCTCCTTGCCATTTGTTAACGATTAAATAAATGTTGCCTTTTTTATTTCTGTCAGTGACTCCACTAACATGGAGATGTGTGGTGGAGAGCTTTGGTGTCAAACTAAGATTGAAAAAGGACCACTAATCCATGAATAAGGATCCCTGTGGGCAGCATATTGATTTAATTTTAAAATGTAATGTTATCTATGCTTTAGTGTATTTTTATTTGTTTTGTCCAATATTTCCCACTTACATTTTAATCTGATTCCTAATGCTTGTGGGAGTATTGCTGTTCCTGTTTGAAACCTGTGGTGTAGAGAGCACTGAATTGAATCTTTTAGACACTTAACTATGTAAACTCTAGACAAAGCATTTAACCAATCAGAATATTGCTTTATTCTGTAAAATAAGTGTGTTAGAGTTACTCATCTCTCAGGTCCCTTTTAACTCTGATTCTATGATTCTATGATCTTCTCAGTTATCTATTCTCCCAGATCTTTATCTTTTCTCTCTTCATACCTCATACACAAGTACAAAAACCCACATTCAATCAGTAGTTAATTCCTTTTTGAATGAAAATCCTTATACCATTTCCACTGTCACTACCCAAGTTCAGGCATCTGAGTATATATTACAATAAAATGTATTTTAATCTCTTTCTCATTAGTCTCCATAACTCGTTTCTATTCTTTCCCTTCTTTCATACTGTTTCCATCCTTTTTCTTACTAATACAATGTCAGAATAGCTTCAACAATTTGCCATCATATACATGATAAAAGAAAAGCTTCTTAGTCTTGTCTAACAGGGCTTTCATAATGTGACTCTAAACTACCTTTTCAAAGTCATTTTTTCAATTACAACCCTATTTTCTTATTGGCTCATACATTTGAATATGGCATTTTCCATCTTTGGAAAGAACTTTTATAGCCTCATATGTGGAAATCTTTTGCTTAAAAGCCCATTTCAGGTACTTCTTCCCTAAGCCTTCTCATATATCTCTAGCTGAATGCCTTCTCATCTTTCTCCTAACATTCTGCTTAGAACACTTAATCACACTTATTATTTCTGGTCAATAAAGTGTGGACCGGTTGAAGCTTAAACTTGATCTTCTATGGCTAGCAGACAGCCTTGCACATAATGGGCTTACTTTTTGTTTGCTAAATTGAATTGATAGCAGTATTGTTCTCCTCCCAGGCTTTTTGTAAAGATAGAGATGGCATGTTCATCGGATTTTCAGAGGACAAAAAGCTAGGAGGGCTAGCTAACACAGTAGATAGATAACAGAATCAGGATCCATATTGATCTTAATAATCTAGAGTATTGGCCTTAAGCTAATAAGACAAAATTCAATCATATAACAGTGTCTTACAGTTGGGTCTAAAAATCACTTTCATATCTCCAGGAGGGAAGAGAACTAGTTATATGGCAGTTTGTGTGAAAAAGATCTGGAAGAAATAGTGGACTAAATGGAGAGTGGAAAGGAAGAGAAAAGGATGAGAAAGGGGGAGGGGAGATGTAGAAAGGGTCTAGGACTTAGAATCTTCGAGTTTTCTGATTATTGTTTCTCCTTTTCAGTTGTCAAATTCTATTGTTCTACCTTTATATCCTTTTCTCTCATCCCCTTCCTTCCTTCCTTCCTTCCTTCCTTCCTTCCTTCCTTCCTTCCT
>JAJPUD010018243.1:4370-29127 GCA_023553655.1 Myrmecobius fasciatus | reverse complement strand
GAAGAGGGATGGGGAGGGGGGAGGCAGAAGAGGGATGGGGAGGGGGGGAGGCAGAAGAGGAATGGGGAGGGGGGGCAGAAGAGGGATGGGGAGGGGAGGAGGAGGCAGAAGAGGGATGGGGAGGAGGGAGGGCCGAGTAGGCCGGGAAGCCTCTTGTACACAGACTACTTCTCAGGAACTGGGGGACCTGGGGGCGGCGGGGGAGGACTCGCAGCCCACGCCGTCCCTAAGTCACGGAATAATGAAGCATCCAAGCTTCTGGACCCTCCCTCTCGGCCCGGGCCGTGCGAGGGAAGGTGGGACCCGTGCCCGGGAGGTGCCAGGCTCTGCGGTTGCGGCTGGGTTTCCAAAGACAGCCTTGAAACAGACCCTGCCCTGGGGGAGCTTCCGTTCTATCCCGGGGTGCATATAGCACAGGGTTCAAAGTTTCATGTCCAGTTCTTTAAGTTGGTGATTTCCCCGGGGTTTCAGTGGGCCCATCCCCGTTTGGGTCGGGATGGCCCCGGGGTCCCTGCTGGGGGGGGGAGGGGCCCGCTGGCCACCCCGGACAGCTCCCGGTAGGACTGCGCAGGCGCTGCTCTCGGGCCCCAGGCGTCCTGTCCCTTCCCGAGTCCCAAACGGGAAGGTGTAATTTGGGAAGCTGACCTTTGTGAGCCAGCCCTGTGTTTAGTTCTATTTCTTCCCTTCCCCTGCTTTTCCCCGGGCCCTTCTCCTCCGCCTTAAAAAAGAAAAGCCTGACAAAATCCAGCCTCCACCGGAGGCTGGGGCTGGAGGCGGCCGGGGCGGGGCGGAGCCGGCTGGCCAGCCCCGACTCTGCGGTCACTCGGCTGGAAGGGAGCAGACCTCCGTCCTCCCCTGGCCGTGACAGCCTGACCAGCAAGTCTCTCCAAGCCCGTGAGCTCATGCGGCCCCGCGGCCGTTTGACGCTCCCGGCCACGTTTCCTCATCTGGAAAGTGAGAGGCTTGGACTCAGCCGCCTCTGAGGTCACTCCCAGATGGAGAGCGGAGCTCCTGGGAAGCTTCTGACCCGCGGAAACCTCCGCCCCATAAACCTTCCTGCCCAGGCTTCCAACTCCGAATCCAAACCCCGTTTCCAGCCTCCAGAGTCCGACTTAAAGAAGTTCCTAACTATAGATCTGGAGCTGGAAAGTAACTGTGGAAGAGTGGACAGAGAGAGGGGAAGGTCTGCATTCAAATCCTGCCACGGGTCTAAGTGACCATCATGGCAAGGCGATTCACAAATATTATCTCACGTGATGTCACAATCATCTCGGGTGGCAGGGGCAGTTATTGCCCCCATTCTACAAGTGAAGTGATGCGCCCTGGGTCAGCGAGTGTCTGAGGCTGGATTTGCACTCGGCAGAATCCGCACTCTATTCCCTATTGCACCCAGCTGTGTGATCTTGGGCAAATCACTTAGTTTTTCAAACCTCAGCTGTGAAATGGGTTTGGAGCGCTTGTAACCGCTCTCCCAAACTTAAAAGTTTAGGCAAATGTGAATCAATCTTATGATTTAGTCTAATCTTGTCATTAGGCAGATCTCTGAGGTCAGAACGCTGCCCCTTTAGCCACCTTTAGGAGGAGAGGAATCTCCAGCTCCTTCCTTCACAGACAGAAAAGCCAGGCTTCATGCAGGCATTCTGGGACGGAGCCTGGATTTGAATGACAGCAGCAGAGACCAACAGGTAGAAGGCACTGACTGTCTCAAAGACCATCTCATCTGGTCCCGCCTCCTCACTTTTCAGGCAAGGAAACTGGGCTCAGAGATTGGTTGATTTGGTCAAGGGCAGTAGACATCACAGGCGGAATCTGAACCCAGAGCTCTTCCCAGTGGACCACACTGCTTGCTTCCATCACATTTTAGATGGCGAGGATGTTTAGGTGGTTTTCCTAAGATCAGTCAAAAGTAGGGCTGGGCTGGGCACCCAAATTGCCCCGATTCCCATGATCCTTTTATTATACTGCACTTTCTCTCTAGGTCCTCTCAATCCCCCTCCCCCCAAACACTGCCTGAATTTCCCCCATTAGCTCATCTGAGACCTTGTGTTTTATTACCTCAGTGATGCTGGATAAGTCATGTGCTTAATGACTTCTAATACCTCCCAGTGAAATGGGAAGAAGGGATTAGATCAGAGGCTCTTAAGTGACGTCACGGGGAGCTTGTTTTGGTGACTGTATTTCAGTATGACTGGCTTCCTCTGTATTTCACTTCAGTTAGAAACATGGTTCTGAGGAGGGGTCGCTGGACTTTACTGGATTGTCAGAGGGGTCCAGGACTTCCTAAATGACTTAGACCATTCAGTTCCCAATTCAATGATCCGATTGCTTCACTTATTTAAGCAGTTTCTTTCACTTTTCTGAGTGCCTTCTGTGTAAAATGAGAGGGGTGTGTGTGTGTGTGTGTGTGTGTATGTGTGTGTGTGTGTGAGACCAGGGGATTAAGTCTCATCCCACGATCTGTCTGAGTTTCTCCAAGCCCTCCCAGTTGGTTTCTCTCCCCAGCCTGAACTCCACAGTGGGTGTTCCCCTCCCTCAGCCATTTCTGCGCCACTCCCGGTCGGGGAGAGAATGTCATGAGTCTCATCTTCCCCTCCTTGCTCCCAGCTCCCAGGAGGCCCTCTCCCCATTCTAGTCTCCTGGGACAGGAGCCATCCCTGGGCCCTTTTCAGGATTCTAGCTACCAACGCTGGAGCCACAGCTTTCCATATCCAGGGGGTCTTTTCCTTCCAAGTTGTTCTCTGCCCCAGAATGTTTCATCCAGGGAGGTTTGGGGATGGCCCCGACCAGGTACCTACAGTGGGAAGCCGCCTGAAGAGTAGGAGGTGGTGTTTCTGTCAATAAATCAGGTCAAGACAGATTTCACTTCCTTGCTGGATGGGAAGTGGAGTGTACCAAAGGGGCTCCAAATCCTTCCTCTGAGATCTGGTCTCAGTTTCCTCATTTGTAAAATGGGAAGATCATCTCTGAGATCCAGGTTCAGCTCTAGGTCTGTGGTCCTCTGAACCAAGAGACATAGGTAGGAAGTCTTGGAAGTGGTGACACCTAGGTAATGGATTCAAATCCTGCCTCAGACACTTATTTGCTACGGGACCAGAATAAGCTACTTAACTTAGCTCTGCCCCAGTTTCTTCATCTGTAAAACAAAGAACAATCTCCCTGGTTTGCTGTGAGGATCTAATAAGATTGTGTTTATAAAGTGCTTTGCCAACCTTAAGCTATTTTATCACGTGTGCTATTATTTTATTAACATGGATGAATAACCCACTAAACTAAGATCTTCTTAACTTTAGTGGTAGCTGGGTGGTGTAGTGAGTAGAGCACTGGACCTAGAGTTCAAATCTGACCTTAAGCATGTACTAACGACATGACTTTGGGGAAACCACATAACCTTGGTCTGCCTCAGTTTCTCATGCATAAAATGGGGATAATAATAACATCAATCTCTTAGGATTATGTTGAGGACCAAATGCATAGCACAGTTCCTGGCACATAGTAGGTGCTTACTAAAATGCTCACTTTCTTCCTTCTAAGAAAACATTTTTTTTTTTGTTAAAGCTTTTTATTTGTATAACATATGTATGGGTAGTTCCTCAGCATTGATCTTTACAAAGCTTTCCATTACAACTTTTACCCCCAGTCCCCTCCCTTCCCCTCCCCTAGATGGCAGGAAGTCCATTACATGTTAATAATGTTAAAATACTTGACAAGTTATGCAAGAAAAATCCTATCTACAAGAAAAAAAAAATCAGAGAAAGGCAACACAATGCAAGCAAATATCAATAGAGATCATGAAAATGTTACGTTGTGGTCCATATTTCATTTCCCTCTCTCTGGGTGTATATGGTTTTCTTCAGTGAACAATTGGAACTGGTTTGAGACAATTCTTTGTTGCAGAGAGCCATGTCCATCAGAATTGATCATCATGTAATACTGTTGTTGCTGTGTATGATGATCTCCTGGTTCTGCTCATTTCACTCAGCATCAGTTCATGCAAGTCCCTCCAGGCCTCTCTGAAATCGTCCTGCTGGTCGTTTCTTACACAGCAATAATATTCCATGACATTCATATACCATAATTTGTTCAGCCACTCTCCAATTGATGGCATCCCTTCAGTTTCCAGTTTCTAGCCACTATAAAAAGGGCTGCCACAAACATTCTTGCACAGGTGGGTCCCTTTCCCTCCTCTAAGATCTCTTTGGGATATAGGCCCAGTAGAAACACTGCTGGGTCAAAGGGCATGCACAGTTTGATAACTTTTTGAGCATAGCTCCAAATTGCTCTCCAGAATGGTTGGATCTGTTCACAGTTCCACCAACAATGTATCAGTGTTCCAGTTTTCCCACATCCCCTCCAACATTCATCGTTATCTTTTCCTGTCATTTTAGCCAATCTGACAGGTGTGTAGTGGTACCTCAGAGTTGTCTTAATTTGAATTTCTCTGATCAATAGTGATTGGGAGCAACTTTTCATATGACTAGAGATGGTTTTAATTTCATCATCTGAAAATTGTCTGTTTATATCCCTTGACCACTTATCTATTGAAGAGTGGCTTGAATCTAAGAAAACCTTTTTAAAGAGAATTTAGTACCTGCCTGGCTCTGGCTCAGTGGGAGGTTAGTCAGGCAGGCCCAAAGAGTTCCTGCTCACAAGGAGTGCCCATTCTAAGGGTGAGAACAAGTATGAAACTAATTTAAGTGTACGCCATGCTATGCCTTAAACCAGAGTGGAAATGCTCATGGGCTATGGGGGAGGGAGTGGTAGAGACCAACGTGGCTGGGGACGGGGGGAGAGAAGATGAGCCTGCTGGCCTTCTCCAAGTGTGTCCTGGTGTCCAGGGCAGGTCTGTCTAACCTATTACTAACTTACCTGTTTAATTTGTAGCTTGCAGACGGTATGATTGGCTCAGCCCCCATTAACTTGACGTCTTCTTCATCTGGCATCCATGTAGGTATTGTTCACCCTTTTTTTGGTGGGGGGGGAGATGGGGATGGAGGCTCCCTGAGGAGCTCAGTCAAGTCTCAGTTATCTGGGCAGTGGAAGGAAGGCTCACCAGGATGAGCCCTTAAAGGGCGGTCGTTTCTGAACCCACGGGTTTCCGAGTTGGTTCTGTGGCTTCTCTCACTGGCAGCGTGTTTGTGCCTTGGCTGCCTTGCTCAGAATGGTATTACAATGGGTCCATAGCCCCAGAGCTCTCACCACTGAGGCGAGATGCCTCAAGAGCTCCCAGGGACCCCGCTGGGATCAGGCCGGGAAGGCCATGATGCAGACGAAGATCATGAGCGCCTCATTTAGTGCCTTATAGATAGAAAGGGTTTTTCCTCAATTCGGCGATTTGTCCAACGTGTGTCAGGCACTGGGTTGGGTGCTGGACGTCCCAAAGACAAAAGATGAGAAGTTTCATTCTACTAATGCACTAATTTATTAATGATTCCTTTTCAACAGCCCTGTGAGGGAGGGTGGGCCCACAAATATAATCAATCAGATTTTACTAATCAGGAACGTGAGGCTTAGAAGCAGAGGGAGATGAGCAGCACAGTGAGAACAGCAGTGGCTCAGGAGCTGGGGACTGGGTTCAAATCCCACCCAGGACACTCACTAGCTGAATGGACTTGAGGAAGTCACATCAACATCTGGGAACTGAGAGAGACCTCAAATTCTGTGATTCATGGGAGGGAGGAGGAAGTTGCATTAGAGGCCCTTTCTGGACGGTCCCGACAAGCCGAGTCACCCCGGGCATCCAACAAGTGTGAGAACCAGAGGCTGCGTCGGGTTTTAGCTTTCAGGTCAGAGTCCTTTGCTTGGTGGCCTCTCAGATCACCTAGCTGGGAATGGAGAGTTGGCTGGATGGGGACATGGAAGGGAGGGACAGGGATCACCGGCAGGGACAGGGATCACCAGCCTTCCTCATTTTCAGCAGCCTAGCCCCCTGGTCTTCCCCTTGGCAAGCATGGCAGATGGATGTCCTCAGTGGGGTTCTTAGGGACAGGGGAGAATGCCTTTGGGCAAATTCTACTTTGATCAGAGTCCGTTTCTCCTTAGTCCGATATCTAAGTCCCGATCGAACCCCAGGGAAGTCAGGGAGGCACAGGAGCCCAGCTTTTGGACAGCTTCCAGTCTGATGGAGTAGAGGGCCTCCTTTGTCTTGGAGATCCCCTAGTTTTTTGGGAGAGACAGCATAGATAGACTTATGAATGGATGTTATAATGAGACAAAATTGATATAAATGATATAATTACTATATAATTAAAAAATAATAAGGTTGATGATCCTATATAGTCCCCATCTTTATAGCTCTTTCCTGTTCATAAAGTACTTTCTTTATAAGGATTGTAGGAGAGATAGATAGTGCTTATCCTTCTATCTACCTACCTACCTACCTACCTACCTATCTATCTATCTATCTATCTATCTATCTATCTATCTCTATCTATCCATCTATCTATCCATCCATCCACCCATCCATCCACCCATCCATCCATCTATCTATCTATGTATCTCTCTCTCTTTCTCTATCTGTCTGTCTGTCTATTCTATCCATCCATCTATCTATCTATCCATCTATCTATCTATCGGCAGAGTTAAGTGACTTGTCCAGGGTCACATAGCCAAATTTGAACTCAGGGCTGGCTCTTTAACCACTGTGCCTCCTAGCTGCCCGCTCAGTAGACAAGTCTGGAAACAAAACCACCTATTAGTTCTATGGAAAGGACACTTGCCACGCCTGTGACCTCAGGCAGTTGCTTCCTCTCACGGGCCTCAGTTTCCCTCTCTGACAAGTGAAGGACTCATGGTCTCTGGGATCCCTTTCATCTCTAGGCCTCGGATCCAATGACGTTCCTGGAGCTGTCCCAGGGCCAGTGAGTAAGCACACAAGGCTGGGGGGCTGTGGTTTTCCCAGGCCAAGTGTGGCGCTGCCTCCGTGGGTTGTTCTGCCCCTCTGGAAGCACGCTAATTGGGACCAGCGGGGGAGCAGCCGGTCAGTGAGTGCCTTGGGCCACAGAGCCGGCTGCAGATCTGGGAGGATTTCTCAGAAGGGGCAGTTCTTCGGGCTTGTGTCCACAGCCAACCTTTCCTGACAACTTGTAGCTTGGAGAAGCCGTGGCCGTAGGCTTGAAGTGGGGATTCTAGGGGCAGCCTTTGGGGCCAGCACAGAGACATGGGGGCCACGCTTTGGCTTGAGCAAGCATGTCTTCCCCCCCTCCCTTTCTCTGTCCCCAGCCCCCAGGCTCCCCCTTCCTTCCCTTCCCACCCAGCGGGTGTGAGGCTGTCGGTCAGCTGTGCTGTGGGGCAGTGTGGGAAGCAGGGCTGCCCTGTGCAGCAAGGCCTAAGGGGCAAAGGCTTTCCTAGAAATACAAGTAACAAAACTTCCTGGCCTTGGGAGCTTATGTGTGATTCAGAACGACTTCTGTCTGTTCATCTCTGGTCGAAGGCAAGATCCCCAGGGATCAGGCCGAGCCTTTGTACCTCGGGGCCCCAGTTTGGCCCAGAGTAGGTGCTTGATGGACACTTGTTGAACAAGTGATCGAGCATCACATTAAGACCCAGTCACAGTCACTTAGAAGAAGCAGCTCCTGAAATTAAGCAGAGCAGGATGGGTCTGGTTCTAGGGGCACTGCCTGTTTGTTGGGGGACACGCGGATTTCTGCTTTCCAGGAGGTCCCTGACTTGATAGAGCAGACATTCAAGGCTGGAGCCCATGGAGACACAGAGATGATAACAAAAGGGCCAAAGAGGGGGTGCAGCCGGTCAGCGGCCTGGATGGGATGGAAAATGGACAGAGGCAATCTGGGAGGGCTTCCTAGAGAAGGCAACCCCCCCCTCCTCATTTTATTTAGTCTTCCTTGTAAGGGCGCCTGCTGGCGCAGCTGGGATTGATCTCAGGAATCAGAGCTCTAGTCCTTAAGGGTCCCCCCACCCCTTTCACATAGGAGGAACCCAACCCCCCCCCCCCACAAAGCTCAGAGGGTATTCTTGTCCCCGGTCAGAGACATTAAAGGCTGGAGTCAGGGTCCACTTCTTCCTCCCTTCAAGGCCATCGTAGATGTCACGTGTCCCTTTCTGGAGGCATTGGATAAGAAACCACTTCTTCACAGCAGTCCTTTGCCAAACGCTTTTAACCAAGGCGTGGTTTCAGCATTAATGTGATAGAAGCTTGGGCTTGGGATCAGGAAGATGAGCTCAAATCCAGCCTCAGACCCTTCCCAGCTGGGAAGTCACCTCACCCTGCTTGCCTCAGTTTCCCCATCTGTAAAATGGGCCAGAGAAGGAAGTGGCCAACGCTCCAGTATCCAAGAAAACCCCAGAGCGGGTCATGAAGAGTGGGACGGGACTGAACCCCAATGGTGACATCCAAGGTCATCAGCTAGGACTCATTTGGAGTCAGGGATAACGTCCACAGGAGGGACATCTGAGCGGAGGGCCTGCTGAGGCCTTCAGAGGACTGAAAACAAAAGGCCCTGAGACTTGGCCGCCTTTGCCAGGGTTTTAGCAGCACCCGGTGGCACTTTTAGTCTGGGAAAGTGAGCCCAGCGTGGAAATTCCTCCCAGCGATGCATCTCAGCAGCTCAGCTCGGGGCTCGGAGTCAGCCCCAGGGAGGATTCGAATCCAGTCCTTCCGGACTTAAGGCTGGCACAGGGGCACTCACTTGACCGATGGCTTCTCTTGGGGCCCTTTGCGACCTCTCCGGCCTCCGCAGCCCCAGCCTGAGTCCCTGAGGGTGGTTGAGCGGTCTTTTCCCAAGATGCTCTGACTGGGGGCTGGCTGGCTCCGTGTGCCCCCTCTGCCTATCAGGCCTTGTAATCTGGCCTGTCTTCCATGAGTCATCCATCCGTGGCAAATCCCAATCCTCCATCAGATGACAAGTGGAGGGGAGAGGGGGGAACGGGAATCCGAGCCGGAGGCTGGAAGCTGTTTGGAATAACGCAGGGCACATACTTTACGGTCTCTCCTGTTCTGAGGAGCTGGAGTCCGCGCCGATATTGGATCCCTGCAGTTGGAGGCCAGAGCCGGCTCTGGGCGCCTTCCCCTCCCCCAAACATTCTTGTGGTCTCCTTTGGGGGCCCAGCCCTTCTCCCCAGAACACCCCGCAGGGGCGATGGCTCAGGGTGAGACTGTCTCCTGGCAGGAGCCCCAGCCCCCGATGGGGAGAAGCTGGCCCGAACCGCTCACCCCTGTTCCCCACCCCTGGCTCCTCGAGAAGAGAGTTCTGGAGCTTTGGAAAGGGCCAGAAAGGGTCATCCTGTCCCTCCCCCTGCCTCCATCCCAGAGAAAGAATAACCCCAGGCACTTTGGGACATCATCAAGGCCCCAGGGTATTTGTCCTGAAGGCAAAAGGCCTGGGGGGGTGGCCCCCGAGATCTTGAGAGCAGGCCACAGAGTCACAGACCACGGCATCCCAGAGTGGAAAGGGGCCTCGGTGGCCGCTTCTGCTCCAGCCTGGGCCGTGAGAAAGAAGAATTAGCTTGTGTCTGCTTGGCCCCGAGGAGTGCCTGGGAGAAACTGCAGAGGAGCAAAGTGAGACTGGATCTGAGGGGGGCCAGCCCCTCTCCTTATCATGGGAGCTAGAAGGAGGCTGGGCTGCTCAGGAGTGGACCCCCTCCTTCCCCCCCAAGTCTGCAGGCCGAGGCTGCGCTGGGGGCACCTTTCTGGGTGGGAGTGGACTAGACAGCTCGGCTTGCTGACCCCAAAAGCCTGTGTGGCTCTGTAAGGGGCTCTGTAAGGGGCTCTGTAAGACCGTGTCTAACCTAGGATCAGGGAGCTGCTGGCACAGCGGGCAGGGCTGGGCCTGGAATCAGGGCTGGTCTGAGCACTTGACTTCTGCCTTGGTTTCCCCATCTGTGAAATTAGTCACTTTCCTACCAAGTGAAAATCTGCCCCTTTTCAGCTTCCTCCCCTTTCCCTCAAGTTTTGATCTCCGAGACAACAAAATCAGTATTACCTACTGATTTCTATTCATGTTTATTTATTTATAATGTTTGTTGAATAGCACAAATCTAATCCTGGTTCTCTACAGCGTATTTGAAGGCAGCCATTGTCTATGTTTATGAGGGCTGGAAGGGGTTTGCATTTCTCAGAATCCCCAGCCATGACCTGACTTTTGGGGGCTCCTTCTTTGCTTTTGCTCTTCTTCTCCCTCATTCTGGGGTCCTCCAGACCCACATCCACCAATTCTCCCAAAACAGAGCAAGAAAGTCCTCACAGGTTCAGCTCCAGTCTTCTCTCTCCGCTTTTTGCCACCTTCCCCTGGGACTGTTGGTGGAAACCAAATGTTTTGTCTCGAAAGCCTCATTTTCCCGACTCCCGCTGGAGGAGAGACAGAGATAATGTCAGCAGAGACTTCCAGGAGGGACCAGTGGGAAGACTTGGGAACGGACCCCGAGCGGTCACGCCCAATATTTTTTTTTTATAAAGCTTTTTATTTACAAAACATATGAGTGACCTTTCAACATTGACCTTTGCAAAAAAACTTTTTTTTCCCAAGCTTTTCCTTTCCTTCCCCCCACCCCCCACTCCTAGATGACAGGTAATCTAATACATGCTAGATAGGATAAATTATATGACAAATACAATACATGTATACATATCTATACAGTTATCTTACTGCACAAGAAACATCAGATCTAGAAAGAGGAAAAAAACAACCTAAGAAGGAAAACAAAATGCATGGAAATATTCACAGAAAGCGTTAAAATGCTGTGTTGTGGTTCACACTCAGTTCCCACAGGCCTCTCTCTGGATGTATATGACTATCTTCATCGCAGCACAACTGGTTTGAATCACATCATTGTTGAAGAGAACCATGTCCATCAGAATTGATCATCGTATAGTCTTGTTGCTGTGTATAATGTTCTCCTGGTTCTGCTGATTTCACTCAGCATCAGTTCATGCAAGTCTCTCCAATCCTCTCTGAAATCCTCCTGTTGGTCATTTCTTACAAAATAATAATATTCCATAACATTCATATACCATAATTTATTCAGCCATTCTCCAATTGATGGGCATCTTTTCAATTTCCAGTTTCTTGCCACTACAAAAAGGGCTGCCACAAACATTTTTGCACATGTGGGTCCCTTTCCCTCCCTTAAAATCTCTTTGGGATATAGGCCCAGTAGAAACACTGCTGGGTCAAAGGGTATGCACAATTTGATAACTTTTTGAGCATAGCTCCAAATTGCTCTCCAGAATGGTTGGATCCGTTCACAGTTCCACCAACAATGTATCAGTGTCCCAGTTTTCCCACATCCCCTCCAACATTTATCATTATCATTTCCTGTCATTTTAGCCAATCTGACAGGTGTGTAGTGGTATCTCAGAGTTGTCTTAATTTGCATTTCTCTGATCAATGGTGACTTGGAGCACCTTTTCATGTGACCGGAAATAGTTTCAATTTCTTCGTCTGAAAATTGTCTGTTCATATCTTTTGACCATTTGTCAATTGGAGAATGTCTTGAATCCTTATATATTTGAGTCAATTCTCTATATGTTTTAGAAATGAGGCCTTTATCAGAACCTTTGGATGTAAAAATATTTTCCCAGTTTACTGCTACCCTTCTAATCTTGTCTGCATTCATTTTGTTTGTACAAAAACTTTTTAACTTGATATAGTCAAACTTATCTATTTTGTGATTAATGATGACCTCTAGTTCTTCTTTGGTCACACATTCCTTCCCCCTCCACAGGTCTGAGAGGTAAACCATCCTACATTGTTCTAATTTGTTTATAATATCATTCTTTATGCCTAGATCATGAATCCATTTTGACCTTATCTTGGTATATGGTGTTAGGTGTGGGTCAATGCCTAATTTCTTCCAGACTAGTTTCCAATGATCCCAGCAGTTTTTGTCAAATAGTGAGTTTTTATCCCAAAAACTGGGGTCTTTGGGTTTATCAAACACTAGATTACAATTGTCATTGAGTATTTTGTTCTGTGAACCTAACCTATTCCACTGATCCACTACTCTATTTCTTATCCAGTACCAAATGGTTTTGGTGACCACTGCTTTATAATATAGTTTTAGATCTGGGGTCATGCCCAATATTCCTGACAGAGAGTCCCTGTCAGGGTGCCGAGGACCCCCAAGTGATGGTTCTGTTATTTCCATTGGAGGTTTAGTGGAGGGAGCACTAGGTCTGAAGTCTTAAGAAAGCCCTGGATTCAAATCCTGCTCTCTGGTGATCTTGGACAAATCATTCCACTTTCTTGGACATAGCATCATACGTTTGCCGAATGGGGTGGATGGAGAGAAAAGGCAGGCAGGGAGAAAGCTAAAGGAGGAGGAGGATGGGGAGGAGGGCCCAGGAAAATGATGGGACATGGTTCGACTTGTCCTGATCTGCTTGTAGTTTTCCATTCTGTAAGGCTAAGTTTGCAGAATCCTACAATAAGGCTGTCACAGAATTCAGTTGGATCCAGCAAGCTTGACTTCAACAAGCTTACTATGTACAAGGTGCTGAGGATGTAAGAAAAGAGAGAAAAGGCAGATCCTAGCTCCAAGAAATTTATATTCTGCTGGGGAGGGGGCTTAAATACAGCTACATGTATTTTCAAAATATTTACATATATGCTCAAGGCACGATTATTTACTCTACAGAAGTTATATCTGCTCGTTGTTTAGACTGGATCAATCAGGGAAATGAACACGGTGACTGCTGTTGATTCTAGGTTGGAAATCACTGATCAGAATTGACTATCCCTGGGTGTGTAGACACTTTTAGGGAATCAAAGGAGTGTCCAGTTACGGGCCCATGTGGTTCTGCTGGTCCCTCTCTGTGTGTGTCTACATATATATTTGTATGAGCACACAGGTAACCATGGTTACTTGATCAATGATCTTTGGGGGTGGGGATATGTGTATTTTTGTATTTATTAACAAGACAGACATACATACACACACAATGATCTACACCCGCACACATGTATCCATAATATATACAGTAAATGCATGTACACGTAAATCTGCAATGTATCTGTATATACGTGTAGTGACATATATATGTATTATATACATGTGTGCACATAAATTTGTCTATATGTGTATATAAATATGTGTGTATGTCTTTAAGTATACATACATAAATTATATGTGTATATAAACAATCTGTGTTTACATGGGTATATATAAATTGATATGTATATATATGTATTTACACACATCCAGCCATATACAATCCGTGTATGAGTCCTGGGACCTCAGTCTGATTTCCACTTCCACATAATACCCTCTGGATAGTAAGTGGGCTTTAGCTTTTCCTTCTGGGATTTGGAGCAGGCAGGGAAGCAGGAGAAAAGGATGGTGGAGGGGAGATGGACCAGCCTACCACTCCCTGGGATCTCCCCCTTCCCACCTCATTGTGCTACCCCCATTTTAGCAAGTCAAAAAAAAAAACTCCCTAGTTTTTCCTAGAAACGCAGGCTCCTGAGGGGAGCTTTGGATTTCCCCATCATCCATCTCTCTGTTCATGCGGGTTTCTGTCTGTGTGCACTGATGGGCTCATCTGTGTGGTTTGGTGCATGTTTGACCCCAGAGCCCCAGTAACCTTGGGGGGCAGGTCAGACACAGCCCCCCAGATCCAAATCTAACCTCCTCTTGTTTCTTTGATGCTGCAGAAGATCCTTCTGGTGAGTGGGGCAGACAGATTCTCCAGGTAGACTTCCCTCCCCTCCATCCCTCCTTTCCTGGGGCCATGTTGGAGAGGACTCCGCTATCTGCCACCTTTTTTCTCTTGGTGGGCTCCTTGGACCACCCTTTGAATATGATCTTGGATAAGCTTGAAGAAGATCCTGGCGTGTCCAGTCAGTCAATCAGTCATCCAGAATTGATTATCTGCCAGTATTATGTTTACTATTTTCCGGGCCCTGCGCTGAAAAAATTAACTTTTATTTGATTCCGTTCCTCGTCTGTAGAATGAAGCTAATGATAGCTCCCAAGGTTGCAGGGATCAAATGAGATTATCTTTGCCTGGCTTAACACAGTGCCTGGCACAAAGCAGCTGCCGTATAAAGGCCGGCTCTTGTTCTTGTTCTGGGAGCTGCCATTCCCGCTCAGAGGTTAAGGCCTGCATCTTTCATGAGGCTCTCAATTGGTGGTTTATGGCTGCCCCCAACATGGTGCCAGGAAATATGGGCTGGTGTTGCATGGAGGGAATCTGGGAGTCCCTAGGAGTGTGTTTGAGGCAGAAGGTAGACTTGTCAAGAAGACTTTGGGCTTGAGTGTCGCTTATTAGGATTCTGAAGCTGATAAAGTCCATGGCACTGAAGGGATTCTCGGGGAGGGGGAGTTTTCTGGCTTCGTGATCTAAAAGCTCAGCTTGCCATGTTCTTTTTCCCGAACCATCTCTCTCTCTCCCCACCCCCAAACCCGATCCCCTGTTCAGGAGGAGGAGTTCGTCGATTGGTGGAGTAAATTCTATGCCTCAACAGGAGAGAACGAAAAATGTCGAATCTACCTGGAGAAGGGGTTCGACACTCTGCAGGTGAGCCCGTCACTGGGGCTCCGAGCCCCTTGGGTTCTCTTAAGTCACCAAGGATTCTTCGGCTCATTTGGGGGTTCAGCCTAGTGAGGGGGAGTAAGCAGATGAGGGAGACGTGGCCCCTGACCCGGGGAAATCTCAAAGTCAAGTCGGAGGATAGGAAATCTACACACTCACAAGATAATTAGGGTTAGAACAACAGAAAAAGAATAAGGGGTTTGGGCTAAGAGTTATGGATTGTCCCAGGATCTTAGCGGAACCTCCACATGATCCTGAGAGGCCAGGTGGTCACCCAGCCTCTTCCTGATGGCCTAACGTGAAAGGAATAGGACCCTCTGCTGACCCCAGTGGTCAGGAAGTCTAAACCAGAGGTCACTGTGGGCAGGGGTAATAACGAAGGACTTCTTGAAGGAGCTGGAGCTCGGGTGGGACCGTAAGGAATGGGGAGCATTTGGATGCAGGGAGCGGACAGGTTTCACTCTAGACTCCAAGGACCTCCACCTATGTAGTTTCCAAAGGTCCTGAAACCCCGTCAAAGTCAGCCTGAGCTTTCTATTCATTTAATATTGTCACGTTCCATAATTTAACTAGTTCCTTATTGTCTATTCTACTCTATTCCTCAACCACATGGAATAAACACTCTGCCCTCTGTTTCCTTTCTCCTCCCTCTTCTGTCTGATTTCTTCCTCTGTTTCTCAATTTCTCTTCCCACTTCATACTCTCTGATCTTACCTCTTCCCCTCTCCCTGCCTTTCTTCCTCCTTTCTCTTCTCTCTTCCATTCCCCTACCTTTCTCTTTCCTGTTGACACTCTGCCTTTGAATGTCCCACCTGTTTTTATTTTTCCTTCTGGCTTCCCTCCCTCTCCTTCTCTTCCTATTCTTTCCTTCCTCTCCTTCTTTCCTCTTCCTTTTTCCTCTCTCCCTTCTCTCTCTTTTCTTTCCCACCAGGTATATGAGACCGAGTTGGAGAATGTGGAAGGCTTTGAAGGTCTGTCTGATTTTTGTAACACCTTCAAACTGTACCGGGGGAAGACCCAGGAAGAGATGGAGGACCCATCTGTAATTGGGGAGTTCAAGGTAATTAGGCCCTTGTGGGTTACCTTGACGCAGTTTGTGTCGAAGGGGTCAAGAATTAAGTATCATATATTATGGGGATTTCTGGTCTCATGGGGAAGACTAAAGACAGAGAACAGATGTCAGTGACTGTGGTGGTGATGGTAAGGAAGATGAGATCAGTGACAGGGGTAATGAGGATGAAGGCGATGATGATGATGGCCTTGGTAATAATGGTGGGGGGTGGGGGTTGAGAGGGAATGATGAGGATGGTTGTGGTGCCCTACTGGTGGTGGCGATGGGCAGCGATCATGGGGATGTGGCTGAGCTCAGGGGTGTGTATAGTAAGAGGGAGGTGTTGGCAAACAGGATGACAGGGTGACGGTGCTGATGAGAACTAACTCTGTCTCTTTGCAGGGACTGTTCAAAATCTATCCCCTTCCGGATGACCCAGCTGTCCCCTTGCCCCCAAGGCAGTTTCACCAGCTGCCCGCCCAGGGACCCCAAGAGTGTCTCATCCGGGTTTATATCATCCGAGCTTTTGGCCTGCAACCCAAGGACCCCAATGGAAAGGTACCATCACAGGTCCCGTGTTCCCCCGTAAGAGCAGGGTCTTAAGCTGAAGGGCAGTGGGATCCAGATCTTCCTGACCTGCGGGGAGCCTGTGGTCTGACTGGTGACCCAAGAGT
Source organism: Myrmecobius fasciatus (assembly GCA_023553655.1). Classification (NCBI taxonomy): domain Eukaryota; kingdom Metazoa; phylum Chordata; class Mammalia; order Dasyuromorphia; family Myrmecobiidae; genus Myrmecobius; species Myrmecobius fasciatus. Next base: position 12,914 of record JAJPUD010018243.1, on the reverse strand, counting down.
CACTCAGGAAACAGATAGAAAAAATGGAATTTTAGGAGGTCAGAAGAAGGAGACATCCATCCATCGGTGTGAACTTCCTGGAGGAGGAGGTCTTTAAACTGGAACGCATACATGAGCTGAGGGGTGTAGGAATAATTTTTCCGAGAGCTGAACAGTATAAGCAAGTAGCAGTGCAGGGAATGGGGATGGGAGAACCCCAATTGGACGTGCGGTCAGCCCGGACCAGGCCCCAAGTTCTGTTATGAACATTTACCGGCTGTGTGACCCCAAATGAGCAAGAGAGTGAGTCGTCTCATCTCCCTGCTTTGCAAAAGTTACAACATTATTAAGTGTCAGTCGTTATCCAGAAATGTTGAGCCCAGAAGGTTGACCTTGAAAAGGCAATCGGCCTAGAGGTCAAAGCACCGGACCCGGAATAGGTGAAAATTCTGCCTCATCTGTTTGCTAGCTGGGTGACTCAAGTCACTTTGCTTTTCTCAGCCTTAGTTTCCCCATATGTAAAAAGGGAATAATAAGCTAATAATAATCATAATGTTTACCTCCCAGGGTTGTTCAGTTGAGGTAATGTGCATTGCAAGCTTTAAGGTGTTATATAAGTGTTAGCTATTATTATTATTAGTTATAAGGAGTGTATCTTACTCTACATGCAGCTGGTGGACCCCTTTACAGCCCAGGTGGAGCTGGGGTCATTTCTAGGGTACCCCACTCTATCCATAAGTATTTATTAAACACAGAGTTCTGGGTAATACCCGAATGTTGAATAAAATGCCGAACCATCCTTCCTCCCTGACCTCAGTTACACCTTCCAGACAGACTGAGGAAATGGAGGAAAGAGCCTGGAAGGGAGGGAGATGGAGATAATCATGATGATGATGATGGGGATAATGATAATAAAGGAGGTCAGGAGACAGTAACAAGGAGAGGGCTCCTTGGAGGGCATCTAGTCTGAATTTCTCATTTTACAGGGAAGGAAACGGAGGCCCAGAGAGGTTCCAAGGTTGTCCAAGGTCATACGAGGGAGAATTTGAGTCCAGAGACAGCACTTTCCCCTAATACCATGTTACTTAAGGGGAATTTTCAAGACGTGTGGGATAATCCATGACAATTGCTTTTATCTGCTTCGTCCCTTAGTGTGACCCTTACATCAAGATTTCCGTGGGGAAAAAATCAGTGAATGACCAGGAAAACTACATCCCCTGCACTCTAGAACCTGTGTTTGGAAAGTAAGTAAGAGGGCTCTATCTACATAGGATGAGGAGGGAAACTGGGGGCAGTGTCAGGTGGGGCCGAAGCTGGAGGCAGGGATGCTGGATGGCTGATGGGGGAGAGGACCAGGAGACGCTGCTGAAGCACTTACATTTTCATGCCCATTTCCTTATTGTATCCCCTATTACAAAGTTGGCACATAGTAGGTCTTTAAACAATGCTTCTTAAATCCTGTTGAATTTATAAGATGCCCAGGAGTTGGAAAGAGTCAAAGTCAGGGGGATGGGCTCCCCCAGAGAGGAGACAAATCACTCATTGCCAGGGAGAAAGTGGGGGAACTAAGGGCCAGACTCATAACTGGCCAATTTTGTGTTGGGGAAAGCCACAGAAAATGTGCCCTCAGACTAACTTTTCAAGGCAAATTCAAGTGTGTGTGCATGTGTGTGTAAGTGTGTGCATGTGTGTACGTGTCTGTAAAGACCTCAGGGTGACAGAGACTGAAGGACCCAAAGAGATCGTGCTGGTTGTGGATGGTAGTTTTAAAAAATGATTTTAACTAATTACTTATTCTATTTTAATTAATTCTTTTTGCTAGGTTGATGCTAGGTGTGGTTGGTTCTCTATGGCAGGCTACAAATGCTGTGGGCACACTCTAAAGTTTGATATCACTGGAACAAAGCTCTGGTTGCCCTTGCCTTGTTATAGCTCTGCCAAGAGTAAGGTCTTCTCATGCTTCTTTTTTCCCCATTCATCAGCAGACCATGGCTACGCCTTCCCCCAAGGCAGAACAGAAGCTTGTCACTCATTCATTCACCCATCCAGATGAAAGAGAGAACTTCTGCTGCTATTCAGCCATCTCCCCACCCCCACCCCCCATCTACCTACCCAACTATCTGTCCATCCACCCATCCATCCATCCATCCATCCATCCATCCATCTGCCTACCTAACTATCTATCCATCCACCCACCCATCCACCCATCCATCCATCCACGCACCCACCCATCCATCCACCCATCCACTCACCCATCCATCTACCTACCCAACTATCCATCCATCCATCCATCCATCCATCCATCCATCCATCCATCCATCCACCCACCCATCCATCTACCTACCTACCTATCTATCCATCCACCCATCCATCCATCTACCTATACAACTATCTGTCCATCCATCCATCCATCCATCCACTCACCCATCCATCTACTTACCCAACCATCCATCCATCCACCCATCCATCCATCCATCCTTCCTTCCATCCATCCATCCATCCATCTGCCTTCCCAACTATCCATCCATCCATCCATCTATCCATCCATCCATCCATCCATCCATCCACCAGTCCAGCCTTCCATCCATCCATCTATCCATCCACCCATCCACCCATTCACTCACCCATCAGTTAATAATTCACCCATTCATTCTCGTGTTCCTTCATTTATGTGCTCCTAACTTCATTTGCACATGCATGCTTTCATTCATTCACTCGTTAAACCACAACCAGGTGGCCGAGCTTGGCTATGGACAGGGCTGCGCTGTAGGGGAAGCAGGGAGAGGCCTTCGTCCTGGAGGTCAGGGAGCTCCGTCTGGGCAGTAAGATGCCCCCCCGAGGCTGGAGGAGAGGCTCATGCACTGATCCCCACAGGAAGCTCCGTGGAGGCCGAGATCCCTTCCTTCCTCCGGTCCCACGATGGAGCCGTCTCGTCCAGCTCTTCTGATGGGCTCTCTTCCCTGCAGGATGTATGAACTGACCTGTACCCTGCCGCTGGAGAAGGACCTCAAGATCATGCTGTATGACTATGATCTCCTCTCTAAGGATGAGAAGATTGGGGAGACGGTCATTGACCTGGAGAACCGATTCCTGTCCAAGTTTGGTGCCCGATGTGGTCTCCCCCAGACCTACTGCATGTGAGTGCACAGGGCGGCCCTGGCCCAAGGCTCCGCCCGTGAAAGGCTCTTGTGGGCAGAGCTGTCCGTGCAGAAGGGCTCCAGCCCGTGGCCCTGTCTCTAAGCCATCTCCCGGTTCTTCTGCTTGCTCTTAGCTCGGGACCGAACCAGTGGAGAGACCAGCTCCGTCCCACTCAGCTGCTGCATCTCTTCTGCCAGCAGAACAAGGCCAAGGCCCCCGTGTACCACCAGGACCGGGTGGTGTTCCAGGACACAGAGGTCACCCTCGAGGACATCGGTGAGCCTCGGCTCCGGCCCGGCCCCGAGCTCTTGGCTCACGCTTCGGCCCGGCCGATGACTTACTAATAATTCTGTGTGGGTGGGGGGTTGTAGAGACGACTGGGCGATCTGAGTGGAAGAGCCCCTGCCTGGAGCGAGAGAGCAGAGCCCAGAGCTCGGTTCTGCCCCGGACGAGCCATGCCCGAGGTCGAGTCTGGTGGAGTCCCTTCATCCTGCCTGACTCGCCAAGTTTCTGACCCAAACTTGGGGTTTTCTTGTGTGGCGCGGGCTGCCATTTCCTTCCCCAGCTCATTGAGCAGATGAGGAAACTGAGGCACACGGGGCTGGGTCTGCCCAGAGTCACAGCTGGCGAGTGTCTGAGGCTGGATTTGCCTCCGTACAGCTGTTCTGACTCCAGGTCCCACAGTCCGTCCCCTGCACCACGTAGCAGCCCCGTGAACGAACGGTCCCTCCCTTCTCCAAGCTTTAGTTTGTGCATCTGGAAAAAGGAAGGGTTTGGCCTGGCATGGTGGCCAAGGGCTTTGCCAGGTCCAGAGTTCTGGGGCCAGGGGGGCTCCCTGGGGGGAGCAGTGCTTAAATAAGGCCAGGCAGGATGGACCCTGAGGTGGGAGGGGAGAGTTCTGGTAGGAGGAACAAGGAGGGCATCTGTCCCCGGAAGGCGGAGCCTTGAAAGGGCAGAGTCTGACCCCAGCTCTGATGGTGGAGCTCCAGGCACTGTGTCTGGCTAGGGTGGGAGGCTAGGGGGGTTCTTTTGTTTGGGATTTTGTGGCTCCTTTCCACATGTCCTGGGTCTTCAAGAAGCACCCACCGGACCCCTGGGCAGTGTGCATGAGATGGCATGCTTGTGCCCAGGCTGGCCCGGCTCCTTGCTGATCCTGCACTGGCATTTTCCTTTTGGGGTCAGAGAATGGCAAGGTGGCAAATCCCCACCTGGGCCCAGTGGAGGAGCGGCTGGCGCTGGCGGTGCTGAGGCAGCAGGGCCTCGTTCCAGAGCATGTGGAGAGCCGGTCCCTGTACAGCCCCCTGCAGCCAGACATCGAGCAGGTAGGAGTACGTGTGCCCGCTCAGCTGCCAGCTGGGCACAGCAGACAAGGTTCACCCAGTCCCCTGGGGTCTGCCCGGAGGAAGGCCCAGGGCACACCATCCTCATGGCACTAGGAAGGTTTGGAACCTCTGCATCTCTCAGTGACCCATGAAGGATTTCCCTCCAGTCCTTCCTGATTCTGTTCCTGAACCAGAGAACATGCATTTATTAAGCACCGACTGTGTGCGAGACACTCTTCTAGTCACAAAGATGTGAATGGACGATGATTACATTCTGTTGGGGTGTGAGAGTGCACAGAGGCAGAGGTCGAGGGGAGGAGGATGGGCCAGTGGGGATGATGAGGACCGGGGAATGGTGTGGAGGCCTGAGGCCTGTTAGGTGAGGCAAAAAGCTCACCTGTCCCAGCCAGGTAAACCAGGGATTCTAAGAGTCCTCCATTGGGGAAAGAAGGCGGCCTTGGGGTGACTCTCGGTGGCCTTCCAGGGGGGGTGTGGAGGGAGAGGAGGGCACCGCCCCAGTATCAAGGGCCTGGGCAGCAGAGCTCCCACTCTCTCCTTAGCTCTGTGACCCTGCGGAAAGACATTTGTCCTCTCTAGAGCTCCCCACCAAAGGGCCCCACTGGCTGCCCCCTTTATTGCCAGCCATCCCGCTCTCTGGCCTCCCAGAAAGCCTGGGCAGTCCCTCACCTCCCGTCTCCCCTTCTGGTCTCCCGGGGCCTGGTTCTACCTTCATGCAGCCCATTCTGCCGTTCTTCCGATGGCTTTTTAGCAGAGCGTCCCTGGGCCAGACTGGCTTGGGTAGCAGTGTGGGGCCAGAATCCGGGGCCTGGTCTCGAGCTGGAATTAGGACCAAGACCAGGGTGGGTTACAATGTTGCTTGAGCCACTTCTTGGCCCGGCCCAGGATGCCCGTGATGGGGAGCTCACTCTCTCCAGGGATTAAATCTTCTTCCTTTGCTTGAGCTGCCCCTTCTTGGGCGATTCTTCTCCAGGTTGGAGGGAAGGAGGGGCAGGGGGGGGGAGATGCGATGGGAGCTCCAGGGACAGGGAGGATGTTAGCCCCGGGGCAGGGGAAGCCGGAGCAGAGCGGGTCTGAGGCGCCATGTAGACAGGGGCTGCTGAGGTGTTCTGATTTCAGACCAACTCTCTCCCCAGGGAAAGCTACAGATGTGGATTGACCTATTTCCAAAGGCCCTTGGGATGCCTGGACCCCCCTTTAAAATTACTCCTCGCAAAGCCAAGAGGTGACTTTGTGCTCTGGACCCCGAGGTCTTTGTCTTGGGGGAGGGCTGTCTGTCCAGCACTTTGTTCAGAAATTAATTGAGATCCAGGGTTGGGGTCACCTTGAGACTGGGGATAGGGGTTAATTCTGGGGCCTACTTCTGGGTACCCTCCATGGATGGGCAGGGGGCTGGACTTTGGCCGGCATCTGGAGCCTGGGGAGTGACAAGTCGAGTTCCCGGGGAGGCAAGAAACCCAAGACCCTGAGCTCTGCGAGATTCAGGGTCCCCCCAGACGTCCCCTTCCTTGAAGGTGAATGCGGGTTAATCTGCACCCTCCTGTTCTCCCCAGGTTTCTCCTGCGATGCATTATTTGGAACACCAAAGACGTCATCTTGGACGACGTCAGCATCACCGGGGAGAAGATGAGCGATATCTATGTGAAAGGGTAGGAATTGCCCTCTGCTCTCACAATTCCCTTCATCGTCATCCCAAACGAGCATTTATTAAGTGCTTGCTGTATGCAAGTTAGGTTAATATAAACAGCAACATAAACATGGCCCGTGCCATCGAGGAGACACTGAGAGGAGACTGGGAATAAGGAGACAGGCCCTGCTCTGGAGGACCTCAGGCAGGGTCTGGCTTTCTCTGCCCCTCTATTTCCTTATTGGCAACATGGCAGGCTAGATCGGACTGTTTCTCGAGTCCTGTCCAGTTCTGATGTTCTAGGAGGCCAGGAGCTATGAAATGCACGGAGAAGACTGGAATAAGCCTAGGAGGATTGGTGGCCATTTGGTGTTTGTCGATTGAAAATAATGCATTAAGATCTCAGCTGGAATAAGTGAAAATCCTGCCCCTTGTCTGTGAGGGCCATAGTCCTTAGGGAACCCTTAATATGATGAAGAAGGGGATAAGCTTCACTCCCCTGCCCTCAGGGACCCCCTGGTCTGGTGGAGAAGATCTCTAGACTCCATCCTCAGGGATCCCCTGGTTTGAAGGGGAATCCCCTATTCTTAGGGATCCCTGTCTGGTAGGGAAAACCCCAGCCCCCATCCTCAGGGATCTCCTGGTTTGATGGAGAAGCCCCCATTCTTAGGGATTTCCTGGTCTGGTAGAGAAGACCCCCCACCCTCTATCCCCTGCTCTGCTGGGGAAAATCCCCATCCCCCATCCTCAGGGAGCCCTTTGCTGTTGGAGGAGACACAAGCCCTTCTCCTACGGAACTTCAATAATGTCTTTCCCTGCAGGTTTTCAGTATCCCCCTCCCCAGGAAGGAGGGGAGCAGCCTAAAATAGGTAGTTTTATTTTAAAGAGCTCAGGAAATTAAAGAAATTGAGAGTTCCAGCGGCTCGTCCCTTCCTGGTAGCGGCTTTTGTGTTTATGACACGTTCTGTTCGGCCAGTGGCCAGCGGAGAATTCTTTCCCCTTCAGGAGCCCCCTCACTTGCCAGAGCCCCTCTCTGTCCTCAGTGTGCCCCACAGACTGTGTGAAGCCTTCAGTGAGTCTCCCCCCCAAGGCCCAATCCAGCCAGCGCACCCTCCTTCAAGTCCATTTCCCGTGAGAAATACAAAATGAAAGATCAAATAATTGAGGGAGAGGGAACGAGCTACTCAAAAGGAATCTTTCTTTGCATGTGCCCAGAAGGTGCTTAGAACTTAAGGGTTAGGACATGAAGCATCTGAGCAGAACCTAGAACATAGAGAAGCAGACAATGTTCCACTGGAGAACTTAGAATTTCACGTTGGAAGGAACCTTCAATCCCTTCTAGTCCAATCTCCTCATTTGACAGATGAGGAAACGGTACCCAGAGAAGTTAATGGAAGTCAGCCTCGGTTCTCAGTCCTTCCCCTGGCTGGAAGGGGGGTACCGTGGGATGGATGATGGGTGTTCCTCACTGCTCAGAGGCGATGTCCTCGTGGGTAGCAGGGGCGACGTTTATCCTCCGTCTCTCCATCCTTCTTCCCTAGACCTCCAGATCGAGATGAAGTATTCCTCTTATAAAAACACCGAACCTTTTCTTCTCTCTCTAGTTGGATGCTTGGCTTTGAGGAGCACAAGCAGAAGACAGATGTTCACTATCGCTCACTGGGAGGAGAGGGCAACTTTAACTGGCGCTTCATCTTCCCCTTCGACTACATGCCCGCTGAACAAGTCTGCATGGTCACAAAGAAGGTGAGCGCGATCCCTGGGTCCTGGACCGTTGTCATTACCGCCAGCCCCTTCTGCACCTGAGCGCGATCAAAGGAACTAGGGCATCAGGACCAACCTGGAAGCGACTGGGGGAGATGGACAGATGCCCTTGGGGAGCCTCCATCTAAGGGAGACAGCAAGTCTGGACTCCCAGGAGCCTCTAGTTTGAGGGGAAGGGTATGAATCCTTTCCTTAGAGAATTTCTGAGTTAGAGGGAGAACACAGCATACAGCATGGATCTTTTCCATAGGGATTGCATAAATCCTAAGATGAAATTTACTAGGAATAGTGTAAAGCTTAAAATATCAATTTCCAAAACACAAAATGGGGTGACATCTAATTAGCGAATTTTCTGAAAGATCTGAAGGTTTAAGTGGATCACAAGCTCACCATGAGACAGCAGCTGAGAAAGCTCATGTGAACTTAGACAGACTTGAGAGGCCTTGTGTCCCCAATGGGCTGCTTGTGCAGACTTCTGGTCCTGAGTCCAAATCTAGCCTCTAACACTAACTGTGTGACCCTGGACACAGTTTCCTCATCTGTAACATGAGCTGGAGAAAGAAACAACAAACCACTCTGATACATTTGCCAAGAAAACCCCCAAATGTGGTCAAATTCAACTGAAAAATGACAGAACAACAAAAAATATCCTGACCATATCTGTAGGACTTCCTTCCTTCCTTCCTTCCTTCCTTC
>JAJPUD010018242.1:0-23164 GCA_023553655.1 Myrmecobius fasciatus | reverse complement strand
AGATAAAAAGGGAGCAGAGAAGGAGAAAGGGAGGAAAAAAGGAGGAAAAAGGGAAGGAGGGAAGAAAAAAAAGAGAGAAAGGATAGACAGACCGAAAAGAAAGGAAAACTAACCAAACTCAACATCTGAGAGAGATCCCCTCCAGTTTGTCAATATCCGGCCCTTGCTGAGAGTTTCTCTGGACCAGACTTGAAGCCCCAGCCAAGAAGAGCTTTAATTGTAAGACTGGCAAATCTGAGCATCAGTGGCCCAAAAGCTGCCTATTCATTCATGTGGGGCTTAAGAATTATAGATTTTCTTAGTTCATTTCTTTTCTAAAAATCCATGGGAAGACACAAAGGCCTGGAATCATCACTCACTCTGAGAAGCATGCATCTGATAATGAGAAATGTATTTTACCAACTAGCTCTCTGCCTTGCCCACTGCCCATAGGCCTGTTTTCTCCTGGCCCATTATCCGAGTACTTGAACCCTGGATAACAATGAGTTCATAGAGAATGAAAGTGCTCGGCTTTAATTGTATGTATTTAGTCACGCAAACAGAAGCAATGGTCTGAGGATGGCTAGTTAGCCACTGACAGCCTTTAGCTTCACAACGGGCTCAGAAGAGCTATTACAAATGGTTCTGAGATAGACCGTCCTAGGCAGTAAATTTTCTCCTTAACCTGTTTGCCTGAACCAAGTTTTTCTTCCCTCCCCAGTCTTCTCTTTTTCTCCCCTTTTTCGCCTCAAATGAAATTCCAACTGCGGCTAATATCCAACAAATAAACATCATTAAAAAATTGAAGGCACTGAAAGAATGTGTGGTTTATGTTAAATTTTCCCCTGTCAATCAATTCTGCATGTCTGCATGAAACCGATGATCGCATCATCATGTTAGTTTGCCTGACTTGCTCAGCACAAAGAAGGTGGGAACATTTTCTCAAGCAGGGATGTCAGCACTTGAGAAATCAATCACCATCTGTGCTCATTTTCTGAAAGGGAGAAAAACAACCCCTGTTTAAGAATACACCAGAACAAATAACTTGGATGTTTGAAAATAAACCACAGGGTCAAAGAAACTTTATAATGAAATGGGAAAGAAACAGTATTGTTCTGTTTTTATAATGCCGGGCCTGAGTACCTTCATCTACCACATTCTTGTCTCTAAAAATAGATATTAATAATACCTACAGACGAATGCCATGTGAAATGCATACAAACAAGTTACTTTAAAAGCACCAGTCCTCTCCCTGAAAAGCCTATAGATGAACAGACAGATCTATAGAGATGCAGATCTACATGCCCTAGATGTAGTGTGTTTATGACCCAGGTCATTGGGCTCAGGGTCTCTGCCAAGAGCTTTTAAAATCATTTCTGACTCTAAGCTCATATAGGAACTTCTTTGTATTCTCCTCCCTTTCTCAGCCTCAATTTTTCCATCTGCATAAAGGGAATATCATTTGGAAAGAGCCAGGCAGTTGTGAGAGCAAAGTTGATCAACTTTGGGGAGCACTTCCTGTTGGTATCAGATATACTTCAAAAAGGTAGAGCTTGATGGAGCAAGGAATACAAACCTTGTTTCCTCCTTAATAAACTTATAAGCCCAAAGTGTTCTGATCTAATTTTTCTTTCTGTATCTCCCCATTGTACTTTGTCACGAGGAGGTCTCACATAAATAATGTAGTGTTCTTATGAAAGTTTTTAAAGCAGCCCGAGTTAGACAGCAGCATTACAAATGATATCCAGCACAATGAATATCAATTAATCAAATGGTAAAACACTACAAGAACTCACAATACACAAGTAACAGAGGGAAAGATAAATTGATTTTTGCTGCGGTGTTGCTCCTTTTCAGCAGCACAACTGTGTGAAAAAATACCAGTTAAAAAGTGTGCTGAGGCAGCAAAACCATTTAATACTCCACAAACAGTTATCTAAGCCAATGTCCAATAACCAGACGGTACTGTAATGTGACCTACATACTAATAAAATCATTTTTAGACATGGGAAGCGACTCGACACTTATCCACTTAATACCAGTTAGATAACTAGTATGTCTTTCAATCTTTTGGGGGTTTTTGTTCCTTTTTTGTTTTGTTTTGTTTTGTGTTTGCTCTTTGGGATTTTTTTTTCCTCATCACCCCCGCTCAAATTTGCTTTATTAAAAATAAATGACAGTCTGGACAGCAATTACAAATTTCAATCCAATGCTTTTCTTCTTCTCTGAAGCTATTTTACCAAGCTGGCTAGCCCCACAAGTATATGCATGTTAATACAGGGGGAAAGGAGCATTATTCATCCTTTGGGGTCCCGATGAACCACACATCTCTTGTAAAAATTCTATTCTGAACTTTGCTAGAGAATTCTTTTGTTTTTTTTAACATTGTCCTTTTCCTCCCTAAGAGAACCCAAATACATGTTTTTTTTTTAAACATCACATGGCATAGAATTGTCCCAGGTTCACAAGCGTGAGAACTGCTAAGAATAAGGCAATACATAGGAACTGGAAGTATCTACCAGTTTGAAATAGAGTCAATTTCATTGGATTTCATTTGACAAGAATTTATCAAGTATCTACTATGTGCAAAGTATTGCATTAGGCAGTGGGGATTCAAAAACAGAAGTAAAACTAGTCTTTGCCTTCAAGGAACTTACATTCTACCAGACAGGCATAGATGTATGTAGACAAGGAAATATAAAGTCTATACCAAGTAAAAACAAAAATAATCCTAGATCCTTAGGCTCAGAAGACAACAAATTTGGAGTTGAGAGTAATCTTTGAGACTGTCTAGCCTAACTGGCTCTTTTACAGATAAGGATTAAGACACAGAAATGGTTAATTCCTTTGGCTAAAGTAGTAAGTGAGAAGGGAAGATTTAGGTAAACCTCTGCTGACCACCATATTCCGTGGCAAAAAAAATTCTGCTTGATAGCAGGTGTTTCTTTCTGAAGGCAAAGAGTCTGTGCCATAAGCCTCTGGGTCCGTCCTGCACATTGCCCTTTTTGAGAAAGTCTAGTCCCCCAGATGGAAGGGTCCCTTTGCCAACGGATGACATTTCCATTACTCTATCACTATTTCTGGGGCCCCAGTGGTACAAAATTCCAACATAAAGCACTGAAGATTTGGAGTGAGATGTTCTTAAACCTGAATAGGAAGAGCATAGAGTCTTGAGAACCATCTGCCTCCTTTACTCTCCAAGCAAAATCAGTGAAGATTTTCCCTTCCACAGAGAGGATCAGGATAAACAGAAATGTGCATCTTCTCCAGAGACCTTCCTTCTTTACCACGCCCTTCCATCCAGACATCCAAGATCTTCAGGGCCCTATTCTCTATGCCTCACTTGTGTAATGGAGGCTGAGCTTAGATGATCTGAGTTCCCTTTCCCTAGCACTGGAACCAATCAGTCATAAAAATCAACTCTGGCCATATTTTGAAGGTCTTCTAAATATCTCAATTTTCTCAGTCATTCCCCCCTCCCCTTTTGAGGCCTCAGAACTTATGACTGATAATCCTCTTTGTTTCAAGAAAGTATGTTTTGTATAAAAAACAGATTGTTCACAAGATTAGGTGGAAAGATTTCCAGGTCCTTAAAACAATGTAGCAGAAGCCGACTTTACTTCAATCATCTTTTTGATTTTTAAAAAAGCCTCCAAACTTTTTGTACCTAACTAAAAAGCTAATGGGAAATCTACTAGATTCCCCCCAAGGAAGCAAGGGGGGGATGAAACTCAATTCCACTTCCCCTGGAACCGGGTTAGAATGCTCCAGGACCCCTGGCACCCCAATGCCTGGGGACATCACCAGCCATCAAAAGCAAAGTCCTGGTGTTAATCCAGCCCTTCCCATAAGGAGCAGTACATTTTGCATAATTTGGTCTCCAGAAAAAAATGATTGAATATTGTAAAATAAAGCCGCAGCCCTTCACGCCAATTACTGTGTTTTTAAGTCACTGAAAGCAGCCTAAGCAGGTTAAGAGAGCATGCCAGTGTTAAAGGAATGTGTAACCCATCTGTAAATAGAGGCCAAGTTCGGCTGCTTTCCCTGTAAGAAAAGAGACTTGCTAAAAGCTTCAGCACAGTGAGAAGAAAATGTCAGACAGCACAACCTTATTGCATTGGCAATAAACATAAGCCAGTAACTAAATTATGGTTGCTTTTTCACTCGTAGGTCAGACAGAGAAATACAGAAACACACAATCAAAATCTTTCCTTACTTTAATATAAAAACCCAGAGCAATCCTACTGCAGGTGACAAATCCTAAATATTGCAAAGCAACAAGGAAGAGTTAGGAGAACTTGAGCTTTGCACAAGAGAATAAAGGCAAGCAGGGTACCTTCATAAAAATCGAACCTCCCAGATTTCTGTTAGATCTTTTTTCTTTCCTTCAGAGCCCTATTTCTGCTTTTTAAAACTTCTGTTTAGATTTTTGGGACAATGAAAATCCAGGAGGATTAAAATGATCCTACTCACCAGACAAAAGTACCTGAGCCGGGTACATATACATGATCTCTGGCCCTGGGAAACATGTTCCTATCAAAGTGGTCTGAAGCAATGCTTGACTTAGCAATGACCAACTGTTTTGTTTTTTTAGAGAAAGGCAATATTTCACAGATCAATCAAAAAAGGGGGGTGGGGTGGGGAGGAAAGGCATTTAAGTTATTTTAACTTTGAGTGTTCTTTAAAACTATAAATATATATGAGGATTAATTGTAAACTTCTCATAGAAACCCGTATCCAAATTCATGTTGCCAAGCAAATTCAGTGATAATAAATTACATTAATCTCTGCAAAGTGTCCTGTCTCATCAACCTTTCTCCCTCTCCCCCTCCTCCCCTAGAAAACTCAGAAACCCTGGTCCCAGTTAAAAGTATTCATGCCTTTGGAATTTGGGGCTTATATGTTTCTGGCTGTTCTCTCGTGACTTCCTTCAATTACTGATGTTCCCTACAGAATGATTTTTCAGAATTTTATGGGTGATTATGACTATATTTTTATCTATATGTTTTGTGCTACTCATATTTAAGCTTTTTGCTCACAAATTCTTTATTATAAATACTAAATTTTAAAAAGCACATTTAAATTTCATTCAATGTTCAATACAGAAATGTGAGTTTTTGTAGCAAACACAGCTGCATAGAGAGAATCACCGAAATAAAATGTTAAACTATAGATCTATGACACTTTTACCACTATGGCTTAGAAGTAACTTCTACTGGTGTTAGATTTTTCCAGAGTGGTTTATCTTTTTCCTCACACAAGCTCTCAACAAAGTTCTCACATTTTCAAAATCTAAGAATAAATCAAAATTTTGCTCTAGGTCTGAGACCTTGTTGAGTGTGCCCAAGAAGAAAACCACTAGATAATTCAGACTTTGTGGGATATGCACAAAAACTTTTGACATTTGTCATTTTTTTTCTTTCTAACTATTAAAGGCAAAAAGGGGGGAAAGTGTTACAAACCCTAAAGATACATTTTATTGTTCTCATGTCTTAACATCTAGAACAAGCAGAAAGATTAAAGATTAAAATCTCATTGGGGGATAAAGTGGATCAAAGATCATGAGAGGAGGTAGAAGGGGAGAGGAGGACAGGAAAAGAGAAGATGCCAGACAGGCATAAGAAAGTCTCTGGGTTGAATGAGACATGTAGCTCCTTAAAAATAGATCTTGGTCTTTGTACCTTGCACATAGTAGACATCTAATAAAAACTTGTTGGGTTGGATTGACCAATGCAAATATTCCATCTTCAGAGAGAAAAATCCTCTTTGGGAAAAGTAAAAACAGAGATTACTGATGGTATTGCAGGAAAATATTGAAATAAGTACAGATGAGAGAATTGACAATTGGGAAGAAGAAGAGTATTTAATGAAGCAAAAACAGTATTCATAACATTGATTTCATATGCAAATAAATAAGTGGAAGAATAATGCAAATATTTGTCAGTTCGCAGGATAATAAATGAACTTTATATTACATTTTGAGGAGACAGGAGGAGTGGTTCATGATCAACTTAAAACAACAAATATTTATTAAGTCCCTATTCTGTGTATACCTCCAGGAGGAGATAATACAGGAAAATCTAAAATATGGTCCTTGCCTTCAAGAAACTTAAAGTTGGGGAGATAAGACCAAGACATTAAAAAGATGAATTATAATAAAGGAATAGAATAATAATGCTAGTTTGTGAGCTTTATAAAGATAGAGAACATGTAATAATTTTCTTTGTACTTCTCCATCATCTAACACAATGGCTGGCATATAACTGATATTTAGTAAATCACTACAAATAAACAACAATAATATCAACATCATCAATGACACTTAAGAGTACCTTAAAGTTTATAAAATGCTTTACATACTTTATAAAATGCTTTACATACTTTATCTCTCTGGACTCTCGCAACTCCATTAGATAGAGATATACTGGACATGGACTCAAGAAAAGCTAGGTTCAAATTTTGATCCTGATACAGTCATTTTGTGACTTTGGGCAAATTAATTAACTTTCAGGAAAGCTTCAGTTTTCTTATCTGTAAAATGGGAATAATAATATCCCTTCTCATAATTTACAATCTTAGAGTACTGCCTGAGGCACTCAAAGATTAAGTAACTTGCTCATGGTCACATAGCTAATACAGATCAAAGACAGCCATCTATCTGCTGCCTCTTATCATCATCATCATCATCATCATCATCATCATCATCTATTCATTTTTTATCAGACCTGTGATTTCAATGGATTTAGGAGTGCTGGATATATAATTTTCTCTATCAAAGCAGATGAATACATTCTCTATAAGTTATTATCTAGGAAATTTATTCAGAGCAGTGAAAATTTAACTGACTTTCCCAGGGTACACAGCTAGAATGGAATACAGGTAGAACTCAAACCTCTCTCTTTCAGTCTCTCCATCCAATAAGTAATACTATTTTTCATTACTTGATAATTATTATCATCCAACAAAAGAACCATTGGGAATTTGTGTATCTTTGGACGTTAAAAAAAGGGAAAGAGAAAAAGAAAAAAATTATTTGAAAGAGGAGAGATAAACAGACATGTTGAATTGAGGAACATAAATAGTGGGTCAGATCCAGCAACTGGCTATAATACCAGTTAATAAGGTTTAATATGGGCTGCTTAAAGCATGCTTTCCATCTTCAAAGTGCCTTATTTACTAAATTAACTAATGAAATCCCACACACATACATACATGGATATAAACCCTTCTCTCTCCAACCCCAACACACCACTATGGAATAGCAGTTTCCCTTCTTCACTTGATACAGCTAGGGAAATTGAGGCTGAATGAGCCTTTGCCAAGACTGGATTAGAAGAGGAGGAGATTCTGGCTCAGGTCCTATACCCTGACTCCTCTTGCTGTTTCCTGAGCAAGCCCTTTGTGGATTAAACAATCCTTTACTCTTGTTCCCTGTGTGATATATTGAGAGAGTCAAGGCTCAGTGGCTGTCCCAACAAGTCACAGAGCCCTATCAGGACAAGAAGCTGGCATTGGAGGATTTGCTTTAGAGACTGAGCTGGGAGTAGAGAAATGAAGGACATGAGGTCATAATTTTGCTTTGCCACTAAAAATGCAGTTTCTCAAACATCATATGTGGTCATTTAAACCCTGCAGATGAATGTTTCTTGATTCTGACTTGTGTTTAGGAACCTAGGATAGAAACTGAGGAAAGATAAATTGATAGTTATCCTCCCAAAGCTTACTGTCTCATAACGGAGATGCTCATACAGTCATGGCTCTAGAGGCAGAAGGAATCTTAGAGGCCTTTGAGCCCAATGTCCTCATTTAGTAAATGAGGAAACTGAGGCATGAAAAAAGATCATGTGGCTTGCTCAGGATCCTCCAGCTAATGAATGACTGAGGTGGGATTTAGGTTGAGATGCTCCTGACTCCTCTCTATTCCATATCAAGCTTCCTCTCAAGCATTAAACAGAACATAACTAAAATGCAAACACTGGAATTCTGTCACTTCTCATCACTGTGATCTTGGACATTTATTTCCCCTCTTTGGATCTCCATTTCTTCATGTCTAAAATCTGAGGTCTCTCCCAGCTCTGTCTGTAATCTTATGATAACGCCATCCCTTCATTATTAGAGAAGGGAAAACTGAAACCCAAAGAGGTAAAATAACACAGTAGTCATACAGGTGGCAAGACCAGAACTCAAATCCAAGCCTCCTAATTCCCTGGTGAGTTCTCTCCAGAATACCATAGACTCTCCCCTTAGACATTGTTTTGAAATCAGGCCTAGCTTCACTGGAAAGTACTTTCTGCAAAGAAAAAATAACCAAAGGTCTATATCCAACCTGTGTATAAGAAAAGCCAGGAGTCATCTTGAGAATATTTATTTTCCTTGGAGCACAGAGACTTCAGCAAACAGAGCAGGTAGTTGTTAACTAATAGATAGACATCACTTTGTAGCTGAAACTTCCTTCTCTTCTTTTCATTACGCTTAGTCTTTGTCCAATTTTAAGGGAACAGGAATTCCCATTGGCTGACAAGAGTTACAAGGCTCATCGTGATCTCTGAGATGAGCTAGCGGGTGAGTGAAAGGCCTTTCATCTGTCTCTAATTTGGCAGCCTCGGGCCTCTTACCACTGTTTCTTTCATTAGGCAAGGAGCTAATGGGAGCAAAATGGTGCTTAGGGAGCTAACCCAGCCGCCATACCTGTCAGCCTCAATGACTTCCTGGGATGGCCCTTTCCCTTGGCTGATTACTTATTGCTCAGATGCTATCTATAGGACAAGACAGAAGAGCCCAGATCCCTCCTCCTACTTCTCTCTCACCAAAGGCAGTCAGGAAAATACCTTTGGGTCTGGTCCACAAGCAGTTTCCTTTGACAAAGGCACTTCTTTTACTCGAGTGGGCACAAGGATGAAGTGGGGAAAGTCCTGAGCTAGAACTAGAGCTCCCAGCTCTTTCAATGAATAGCTATTATCCAAGCTCTTAAGGGCTTAGATTCTTCATCTATAACCATTTTCTGGCTACCTCAGTCTACTACAAAGCTGTGATGCTATAGAAAGAATCCTAGACATAGAGACCTTGGACTTGGATTTGAGAACCAATAAAATGTGTAACCTGGGGCAAGTCACTGAACCCCTTAACTGAGGCTCTCTATAATCATCACAACTCAGGAAGATGATCCAATACAGCCCCAAAGATCTATGGCCTGTGTTGGTACAGCCAGTTCTCACACCACTGAATTGAATTACCTGAAGTTGTGAAGTGCTATTTGCTTTATATCAGGGATTCTTACTTAAGCTTTTTCCAATCCTTTTTACCCAAGAAATTTTTACATGACCTTGGGCACATAGGTATATACAAAAGAAATATACAAATCAAACATTTACTGATAGTAATTCATAATTTTATAATACCTATATTCAGTTACAAGATTCCATGTGGGATCATGAACACAGTTCAAAAAGCTGGACTCCTTATTATTGAACTTTATATCTTGATCAAAGTACTGAGATATATGTGTTTATAAATATGTATATATGTAATATGTATGTATATGTACATATACACATACATACAGATTTACATATGTAGAGATGGTGTGCGTGTATACATATATACAAATATATGTGTGTGTGTATATATGCATATATATATATATGCGACATTGTGGCATAATGCACAAGTCTCAAAGTCAGAAAATCTGAAGGACCTGAGTTTAATAAGAAAAGGGACACTGGTAATTAATGATAGATACTTTAGCATTCTAATAGAAACTATCTGTATCACCCTGGGCAAGTCATGTAACTTTCCATTGCTCCAAATAACTCAGCACAGGTATTTATCTACATTAAGAAACTTTATTTTGAGGGAATTTCTTAGCCCATTGAGATCTCAAATCTGGATTAAAAACAAAACAAAACAAAAGAAAAAAAACCTGTGACTGAAAAATTCCCAAACTCCTATTTTAGGAGATAACTCAAAAAAGAGAGAATTGAATACCCATTTGTCAGGTTTTCAGGAATTTGCTTGGTGTCTACCGGCTTACAATAACCAGCTCCAAAACATTGCTACCACTACCAAAAAAAGTGATATCACACAAGATATCACCAATCCCTGAATATCCCCCACTCTCCAGATGCTGACTGTTCTAGAAATTCCAGTCAGCAGTTAAGCATTATGGAAATCCACCTTATTTTGGGATTAAGGTTGTACAATCCCATTCAGGATCTTAGGGACAATTTAAGAAAAAAAAACACCTCACTACCAATTCTCCCATGCTTGGCCAATCAATTGCTCCACCAATTAATAAATTGGGAGCAAAGACAAAACTTTCCAAATATTGGTTTATTATATTTACAATTAATAATTACATTGGCAAAATCAGCTAGGCATTATGAGAATCAAGACAGGCATATGGTCTCTAGAATATTAAGAATAATTAGGAATAAGTGATATCAGAGTTATCTCATCTCCTTTTTGATGAGGTTACTTCAGTGGTATATCAAGAATGTTGTGAATATAGTTTATCTAGAGTTTTAGCAAAGTTTTTGACCTAGTGTTTCTTAATATACTTACAGACAAGATAAGGAGATATGATCTAGCTGAAAGAACTATATATATATATATTCAGAAATGATGGAATGGCCATACTTCAAGAACAGTCATTAATGACTTAGCCAACTTGGAAGGAGATCACAGGTGTAGTCCTCAGGAATTCTTTCTTAAGCCTGTCAAGTCAATTCAAGTCAACAAGCATTTTTTTAAACACTTACCTTGTGCCAGACACTGTGATAAGCTCTGTGCTATTTAACTTTTGTTTTGTTTTAATAATGTAGATGAAAGAATACATGGCTTGCTTATCAGACATGCAAGTTTCATGACACAGAGAGAAATAGGGAACATGTTCATGAAAAAGTTGAGATCCAGAATAACCTCTTGACAGAGCTTTGAGCTTAAGCAAGCTAATTATTATTATAATATTATATTAGTACATAATAATATATATTATATTAAGCTAATATGATGAAATTTAATAGGGTTGCATATAAAATCTAACCCATGGTTCAAAGAATCAACCTCACAAGTAAAAAAATGGAGGAAGTGTGGGTAATGTTTGCTGATAGGATTGGGGTGAAGGAAGAACTTCAAGCATAATACAAGTCAACATTGACAAAAAAGAGAATCTTATCTTGGGCTCTATTGAGGGGCATAGTGTCAAAAACATGGAAAGTGGTAGTCTGGATATACTATACCTTTGATTAGACTAGAATTTAAGTATTGTGTTCAATCAGATGAACTATGTTACAGGAAGGATATTGATATGATAAAGTATGTTCAAAAAAGGGTGACCAGGATAGTGAAGAGCTTTGAGATCATACCATATGAGTATCATTTTAACCTGGAGAAAAGGAACCTTAGGGTAAACATGACAGATGTCCTTCAGTATTTGGAGCAATTTTACATAGAAGAGAGATTAAGCTTGTTCTACTTTGACTCCAGAGGTCAGAAGTAGGAGTTATGGGTGGAAATTTCCAAGAAGCTAATTTAGACTTAACATAAGAGCAACATCCTCACAATTAGAAGTATTTAAACAAAAAACAATTTTCTATATGGGCAGATAGTGAGTTCCCCCTGCCTGGAGACCTGCACGCAGAGGCTGGATGATGCCCATTTCTCTGAAAGGTTGTAGAGAAGAGTTTTATTCAGGTATGTAGTGAACTTGATAGCCTCTTGTGTCCCTTTCAATTCTGAAACTGTGAATACAGAAATGATAAAATTATAGGATCTGAAAAGTAAAAAGTATCAAGAGTTTACTATGCTGAAAATACAAAAGAAAAGGGCTACCAAGAGCATCAATTCTCAGTTCCTGAGATGGAAATCTAGTTTTTAATCTCGTTCTTAATCCTGTATTCCCATCTACCACAATTATAAGAGATGCTATCCAACCCTCCACACAGGAAACCCTCTAAGCTCACAATCTATTGAGATGGTCTATTTCATGATTGGATAGTTCTAATTAAGAAGTTTTTCTATGTTCCAAACTGCAATCTGACTCCCTTTAATTTTCTTCCACTAGTCCTAAATTTTTATATGCATATACCATGTATGCATGCATTCTCAAACATGTACATACACATGCTTATACACACACCACACACACATACACACACAGAGAGCCACAAAGAATTAGTTTAATCTCTCTTCAAGATAGCAACCTTCAAACACTTGAAGACAATGATAATGCCCCCTCTTCTCCAGCATCCTTTATATGAATAAAATATTTTAAATTCAACTCCATTAAA
Organism: Myrmecobius fasciatus; assembly: GCA_023553655.1. Lineage (NCBI taxonomy): Eukaryota > Metazoa > Chordata > Mammalia > Dasyuromorphia > Myrmecobiidae > Myrmecobius > Myrmecobius fasciatus. Next base: position 10,898 of record JAJPUD010018242.1, on the reverse strand, counting down.
CAAACATTCATTGAATGCCTTATATGTGATCAGCACTGAATAATGCCTCAGATTTTTATCAATTTTAACTTTTTCAAAATATTTTTCATTTCTATTGTTTCATGAAAGTGCTTTGAAAACTTTAAAGCACTTTTCAGAATAAAGTGGTATTAATGTTAGAAGAAGAAATTAAGTAATAGCAGAGTCAGGATTAGAATGACCACTTTATTCTAAATATGGAACCCTCAGGTTGCAAATAATAACAATAACAATAATAATGCCTCACTCTTTTACAGCACTTGATAGTTTCCAAAGCATTTTCCCCCTAAAACCATGCCAGGGAGGTAGCATGAATATTTTTGTCCCCTTTCGACTGATGAAGAAACTAAGGCGTGGGGAGATGAATGAGTGGTCCAAGTTAACAAGTCAAATTGGAAGAACCAACTTTAAATTGGCTGAAACGCCTTTAAACCTCCAAAAGAAGTGCTTCTTTCATAATTGCTTTTTTGTTTGTTTGTTTCTGCTTTAAAAGGATTTCAGAAAAGCAATATGATCTGCTTTTAGGCTTCTGAGGAAACGTGTCCCTTATTTTTCATCATTACATCAGTGATGCATGTGTTCTATTTTAGAATGCCTCTGTCTTTCCCCAAAATCCTTCTTATTAGTGCTGCAGAGAATATTATATACAGTTATTATAAAAAATTATTTGTATGATATGCTCAAATGTGCTCTACATCTTTATTTGGCATTATCTCTATGAAAACAACCACCATTCCTATCTGCTTCAACCTATACTTTTTGAATCTACCCCAAAAGACACAAGGAAACTCCATATTGGACTGATTGATATCCCTTAGGAAGGAGTTTTAGGAAGCAAAGGGAAGAAAAGGTTTTAAATGGTTCCCAAGTGGCAAGTTTCACCCAAAATAATCTCGCTGCAGTGCTACAGCACCTGGTCCTGACCACATCTGCACTCTAGCCTGGTATTTCCCACATTTCTAGGTTGTTTTTTTTTAAGCATCATACATTATATTTAAGACTCTCCAGCAATACAAATTTCAATTTGGCCAAGCTCTTTAATATTAATAGTTGTCAATCCAAAGGCAGAGTGCATAATAAAAAATTTAATCGAAATGAATGGGCTCCATATTTCTCTACCTTCCAAATGCAGTTGCCAATTAGCCAAAAAGATGTGGTTGTATAACTTTGTAAGATTAAGGCCACCTACTAGAAGCCACTCAATAGGGAATTTCATATGGCTAGAGAAAGTCAAAATGTGCAATTTTGCCATGCTGCTGAGTCCTAATGAGATGGGATAGTCTCTCTTAATATCACTGTAATGTAATTCAAGATTTGACTACAGTGTAAAAGGATCAACCTTCTTCTCTGGTTTATGGAAGAAGTCAGTGGTTGAACCTCCTTGAATGTGGGCCTATTCCTATGTAAGTATGTAAGTGTTCTTGTGTTAGTTGCACAGTCACAGCCAAGAAAGCAAGTTGTCTTTGTTGGGTTTGTGTTTATAATCAAGTCAGCTGGAAAGCAATGTGGTAATGTGGAAAGACCACTGAATGTGGAATCAGCACCTCTACCACTTAATATATGTTTGGTAGACAAGTCATTTATTGTCTCTGGGCCTCCTGTTCTTTTTTTTTCTTTTGGAAAAAACAAAGAGTGGGACTAAATTCTCTCTCATAATTCCACAAATTGAAATTTTCACTTTGCTTTGTTTTAAATTCAAAGATTGTCATAGGACTAGGAGATATTTCCATTCCCTCTGGTTTAGTCAAATGTCAGCCATCTCTGTGACTTTCCAGTCAGACTTAGAGCAAATGAAGAATTTGCAAACTGAAGGCTAAAATCTCCTGTGAGTAGTAGAGTCCAGTGCATTTGTACAGAGGGCAGTCTCCTAATCCTTTCAGAAAACACAAAATCGCAAACCACAAAAGCAAAAGTACCATTTATACAAGAGAATGGAAGAAAACTCAAGTGAGAGAGTTAGGAAAAGAATGGGAGGCATGGAGGGAAGTGGAGAATTGGTGCCTTTGGGTAGATTTCATAGGTTCAGAACTCCCCTTGGGAATCAAGGCCCTCAGAGACCATCCAATGCTGTGTATAGAACAGAACATTTAGAGTATTCATTCTTTAGATTGCATCAGGCTCCTTTTGTGCTCTGCCCTGGGCCTCTTCCCTGAGCTATGTCAAGCAGGAAGTTTAAATTAAATGGCTCCCAAGTTCCTTAAATGGTTTAATAAAACATATACTGACTGCAATGTGCAGTTTATAGTGGCAAACTATTGCCCCTCGGTTGGGAAAAATGACCTCCGGCCGGCAATATTACTTTCAGCTTCATGATTCTAGTCCACTGTTGGTCATTTTCTCAACCCACTGGGCCATCCTTTTCCATAACAAGCCCTAACTGCAAGAGCTATTTGTACACTGCTGCCTAAGTTGCCGATTATGTGCCTCCAAACATCCTATTCTAGGACTAAACAAACGGAATAATGTGCCGATGGCACCGACACAGGAAGAGTGAAGAAATGTTTGGCCACAGCTGAGCTGCCAGAAAAGCAAGTGAGAGGGATTTAAGGAAGTTCAAGGCACTAACTATGTTGTGGACTTGAAGGCTCAGAGATGTACCCTTTCAATATAATAGAGCATTGGGGCTCACAGGAATAAAAGAAGAACCTTATTGGGGAGTGATCTCCATAGATGTCTACTGCAATCAGAACCTGAGAAAGAATGGTAGTTCTAAAATGAAGGGGCTCCCAGGACACTTTCTCGGGGCTTGCAATGTCAGCTGTGTGCTCAGATACCATAAATCTCTGAAACGTTCATATGTTAATAACAAATAGCTATTAATAACACTTCTAATCACAAATGCCATTTCCGATATTTGGTGCTGAAACATTTTGACTAATCTAAAAAAGTATTTGGATTTGACTGCCAGAAAATGATGACCTTTTTTCCTAAAACTGTGCATTGAGATTGCTTGTTAAGCTCATTAGTATTATATGGTGAATTAGATTAGACATTTTATGATTTTAGAAAAAGGCCTTTTTGGTATAAAAAAGCAGCAATTTCCTTTTTTGACATTTTTCATTTTTAAGGTAATAAAAATGGCACATGTGTACCATAGCATAATGGATTAATTAAGGAATATTATGTTTATCCTAATTCTTAACCAAGTTGTACATCTTCATAACTCACTCATAAAAATTAATGCATTATCTTACACCATGGCATGATAGATCTTCTATTTTTGCCAAACCTGCTCAGAATAAATTGTTCTAAATTGGATTATTCTGAGAAATAGTGAGTATTGTACTGTGGTACCATCAGAGCAAAATTATATTGTTATTTTAAAACATTATATCGTTAGGTACAAAATCATAATCTTCTTCCCACTGTGCCTTTGAATTGTCATGTTATTCATGCTATTAGAAGATCAAGCTGCTTCTACCACACCTACAATCAAAATGCCGTGTAGAATATCTCCTCTTCATACACAATGGATTTGTTGTTTGAAAAACACATGTGCTCCATCCAAACATCACCGGACAATATTTTTATGGCTATTTCTTTGTGTCTTGACAGTACATGTGGGTATGAAAGAATATTCATGCAAGATTCATAAAGGCCCCAGATTTCTAAATCAACAGATGAAAAATCCCTAAAAATAATAATGTCCAGATGTTCCTTATTTAAATGAGCTGTTGCCATTTAATGTTGCCAATCATAAATGTGATAGAATTTGTGAATTTCAAGGTATTCATAATTTACAGAGGATTATAATTTTTTATCAAATGAATATCCAGGGTGATTAAAATAAGTGATTTCAATAAATGTTATATGATAGATGCTAACTTTATAATGCTGGTTCAAAGGTGCATCATCCTCCTTTCTATATTGTTATCATATGGCCTATTCATTCCCCTTTCCAGCTTCCCCTTTGGGGGAGAACACATCTCACAGAGCTTCTAGTATTTAATGTACTGTGGATTTTGTCTACCAGCTTCCCAATCTCCAAGATCAATCAATAAAGCAACAAACCTTTATTAAGCACCTACTATTTATTGCCAACTGCAATGGGAAAGCAAAGCTGGGGATACACAGATAAAAAAAAACATACAACAGTCTCAGCCCTCATACACATAAGGAAATAACAAAACATGCAAAATAAATCAACAATAATGTTGGAAGTGAACCTCAAAGATGGGGTGGGAGGCAGGAAGAGAAAAGAAAAAGTCTCAAGTAGAAGATGGCTCTTGAACTGAAGTTTGAATGAAGTTAGGGATTCTAAAATGCAAAGGGGAAAAGAGAGAGCAGATCAGGCATAGGAGGAGAGCCTGTGCAAAAGTAGGGATTCTATAGTTGGAGTGTTCTCCATGAGGAAGAAGAAGGCCATTTAGGAAAGTATTGTTCAAGAAGTCTGAAATAGGAGGAGGGAGCCAAGTTGTGAGGAATTTTTAAAGTCCAAGAGAAGAATTTGCATTTTATCCCAAAGTCAACAGGGAGCCACTAGAGCTTTTTGAATGAAGAGTGACATGGTAAAACCTGTGTTTTAGGAAGAAACTTTGGCCACTGTGTGGAGGGCCAATCGAAAGGAGGGGAGACTTTGGGTAGGGAGACCAGTGACTACCTAGGGAAGAAATGATTAGAAGGCCAGAAAAGGACTTTCTCAGAATGAAACAGGGTATCAATAAGTACCACCCATCTTTATAGGTTTAAGATTTGCAAAGCCCTTTTCATACACCAACTCTGTGAAGTAGGTAGTGAAATTATTATTATTATCTCCACTTTACAGAACAGGGATATGAAACTGTGAAGGGCATCTACACTTTGCATTACTGTGATGGATCAAAGACTTCCCTAGTTGCAAAGAGAGATCATTCACTTTGCAGGCACTTGGTCTAGCTCAGACTCTCACCCAGTTCTGCATAGGAGAAACTGACAGGGCAGAAAAGGGGTACTGCAAAAAGGAGACAAACTGATGTGCCTAAAGTAAAAATAGGGACAGGAGCAGAACAGAGAAATAGATAGGGGACAGGGGCAGGGACAGGCATAAGAATGGGGACCTACTGAGCTGAAAAAGTTATCCAGTAGGAGATATCAGGGTTGGAATGATAGACCAGGTATTAGAGAGATGAGAATAATAGGATTATAGATTGAAAGCTGAAAGGCATCTTAGAGCCCATCCAATCTAACCTCAAGAGAAGTCTTCATCTTGGTTTAGGTTATGTCTCCACAGAACCAAAACAATCAGTTGACCAGTGGAAAAATTCAATCAACTAGCTATCTTGCCTCACAATTCACTGGAGCCTTTGATTCTAAATGGATATGATTGTGTGTGATGGAGGTCCTGGCTAAGAAAACAAAAACAAGTTGGAGGGAAACAGAATCTTTCACATAGTAGGTGTAAACTGAATATTTAAATACTTGTTGACTTAAATTGAATTGGCTAAAAATCCGGAGAAAAAAATGTTCAAAGGAGTGAATGATGAAACATGCTGGATAATAGTTCTCGATTCACTTTGCCTGCTAAGACTCATCATAGTTTGTGTATTTAGGGGGCAAAGGAAGAAGGGAGCAAGATATGGAAGAACTCCATCACAAATTCAAAATAGGGGAGGATGTCTAAGAAAAAGGGGAAACCATTTCTCTGCCCAAAAGATGGGAGAAAGGTCGTTTGCTTTTAGAACAAGGTTGTATGGCAATGACTTGGTCTCCCACAACTAGAATTCTGTTGTCAAGAGTGGGAAAGATGAGGGAGCTGAGGCTGGTGAGATGACCCCCTTTGGGAAGGGCAAGCCTGTCAATGAAGAACCTCGTAAAGGAGGTTATTTAAAAGGCAGCATGGAGCTTATTGCCTGGCACCTGGTCCGCTGTTCCATATGCATTACAATAAAACTGCAGGCTGTTTGCTTAAGCCAGATTTGGGGTGTGGAGTGTTTATTTAGCTAGTGTGTGTGGCCTCAGTTGGGCCTGGTAGGTTTTACTCTACTCTAACCCACAGCTTTTCACCCAAGGTAAATGGTCTCTTCTTTATCTGCACAATAATCCTCTTCTCAAATATAAAATGGAATATCTACATTTCTAATCCTGCCCAGAGATAGAGTCAACCCCATCTTTACATTGCTTTACTGTAAAGATGTAGTGCTAAGACAGGATCCATGATAAATCACATGTGCATCCCTGTCAGAGGAGAAAGGTTTATCTCCTCTTTTACAAGATGCATCTTTATTCAAGAACACACCACCTAGGGGAAATGGTACAATCTTTTAAAAGTTTAGCAATAAAGACCTCGAGGGCTAGAGAGAGAAGAGGCTTGGGGGTCAAACAGGTTCCCAATAAAAAGCACTTAAGGAGAAATTCTGTTAAACTCAATGTAAACTTTCACCCACACATCAAATTTCTGAATATAATGTGAGATTATATAATTGCATCTAGAAATACTTTTGTAATAAATTGTCCAATAATGTCACAATAGGGTTTCAAGTCCAACCTTTCATTAAATCTATCCGGTGAGGGGTGAAAAGGGGCACGGAGGTATTGAATGGAGAGGTACTCAGCTAACGTTGCGCTGGACTTAAAAGTGCTAGGGACTTTAAAAATAATGTTCTTCTGGTCCTTGCACGATAAGAAGATCTTGAAAGACAAGCCAATCATTGTAGAGAGCTAAGTGAGGTATTCTTCACCTAATCAGACAGAACTCTTCTGGGATTTGGTTGAACTGGGGCAGCCAGTCCTTTCAAACAGCTGGCCACTTATCTTTCCTCCTCTCCTCTCCCTTCCTCCAACCAGACACCAGCTGCAAACTTTTAATCCTGGGGCTCATCGAGAGAAACCCACTCCAAGTGCAAATATCAGCTTTAGGTCAACCCCAGAGAAAGGACCCTTCACTTTTTCCTTCCCCACAGACTGGTAAAAAGGATACCCTTCCCAGGCTCATTTCTGTGTGTAGCCCCGTTATAGACCATAATGTCTTGTCTGCTTCTTCTCCACCATGCTCTGTCTCCAAGAATGCTCTCCAGACAGTCAGAGGAATTAGCTGTAACATGATGTCTCGACAGAAGCTAGCCCTGTTGGACATAACCTATGATTTCCCTGGGGAAATAGCCAGGGGCAGAGAGCATGCTTCTAAGGCCAGCAAGACTAGGAAAGTGGTTAAAAGCAGCAGTTCCCAAAGCAGGGAAATATAATCTGAGCAAGTGCATTAACACTGGACACAAAACCCCAAGCTCATGCACAAAGGTCCCTGACAGATAGCTCTTCACTGTCTATCAGAGAACTGAACAGAGATGTGAATGACTGACTTCCCAGCTTCCTCCCTCCCCCTCACCCAGAGGGATTCTCACTGACCTGCTTCCCCAAGAAGAGAGTCCTGAGTAAATCAGTGCAGGGAATAGGGATGGAGCAGGTCATGTCTATACAACCACAGAGGAGGAATGGTGCTGCATAGGAACTACAAAGATTACAAAAGGGCCACCTGGCCATCCTCGGTCCTCAAGCAGTCGGAAGTCTAAACCCTCCTGGAACTCCCACCCTGATTTGCTCCTCCCCATCCTTGGAGATCTCTAGACTTTGCTCCCTCATTTGTCTTCCTTACCCTCTCCATTGACCAATCAGCAAGCATTTCCCAAAGGACAAGTGAAGAAGCCTCCCCTAAAAGAGTCAATGATGGCTTAGTCACTAAGGTTTCTATCCTAGATAAGGATGAGTTCTGGATATCTGAGGTTTACATATTAGAAAAGCATGAGTTCTGGATATTTGAAGCTTGTGTTCTAGAAAAGGATGAGTTTTAGATATCTGAAGCTATCTGAAATCTTTTAAAAATCTTTTTATAAGGGGCAGCTAGATGCAAAGTGGATAGAGTACTGGCCCTGAATTCAAATCCAACCTCAGACAATGCTTCCTAGCTGTGTGAATACTGGGCAAGTCATTTAACCCCAATTGCCTCAGAAAAAAAAATCTTTTTATGAGTTTATGGAAAGACAGACTGGATAGTAAATACAAGAAAAGTCCAGTAACCAGAAATACATTAAGTTTTTTTTTCTCTGAAACATGCTGGCTATAAGACATAAGCAAATCACCTAACATCTCAACACTATAGGCAATTGTCTAAGTTGTAAAGAAGATGTCAACCTTATTTGGTGGAGGAACTGTCTTCACCCAGGAGTTTCCTACACCAAAGTCAAAGTTAGTCTTTATTCATTGTTAGTTTAGGAACATAAAAAATATTATTTATAATTCAGTTGTATGTTTTACTTATTTAGATATGTGAAGAGCCTCCCTCTCTCATATCTCCTCTACCCCCCCTCCAAAAGAAATGGGACATGTAGAAGAAACTTTTCTTTTTCTTTTTTCTAATTTTTCAGTGGATCAGGGGCAAATATATAAACTAAAATTAAAAGTACCCAAGATGAAAAAGATTTTCTTAACCTTTTCCCTATTTTTTTCTTTCTTCCTTTCACATCTCAAGTTATTCTGGAAGTTTCTAGGGGCGAGGACTATGGCAATGTAATTCTTAGTGTCTGCAACAGTGTCTAGTACAGATTAGCAGAGTAAGTGTTCAATAAACATTTAATGATAGACAAATTGTTTGGCAGGAGAAGAAATTCAACTGCAAATATGAAGAATGAAATCTTTTGGTCAAAAGCTAAAAAGTTGGGTCCCATATTGCTTCTACCTGCTAGGATAGCAAGAATAATAACAATAAAGAAAATTTAATAATAAAGTAACAGTCCATGCCACAAAAGCTAGTCTTAAACTAGGAACAATGAAAGCCCTCCTTTTTTTAAGAAGTCACCAGATTATTAAGTGATTATTTAAAATCATTTTGGTTGTTTGATTTCATGGGTCCCCAAATGCCTGAGAAATATAACAAATGGCAATTGTTTTATTTATTCATTAATTCAGTAAATGTTGACCTACTATGTGCAAGGTGCTGTGCTTGTTTTTTCTCAAGAGAAAAAAATAAATCAAAATCACAATTCATTTTTGTCTTCCTTGCAGAGTGTTAAAATGTGTAGAAAACATTCTCAGCCTACAACTCAAATTATCATTCTTTCCTTTGTACAAAATGAATTGACCCAGAAAACTAAAAGGGTAAGAGCCCAAATTTGCTGGGCTTATTCTGCAGCCAAAAGTTCATGAAAAACACCGTTGTCTCACATAGCAACCACTTGAAACTCACTGTCAAAATACAGTAGTGATTGGGGAAGGAGTGAAATTTTATATTTTTAAATATAAAGAGAAAACTACAATGTTGTTTTCTTGGGATGCATTCAAGACACACCGTTGCTTGTTCCCCATCTCTTGCATATCTGGTTGGCTGGGTGATTTCAATTATCCGCACAAATGTGAAAAGAAAGCCAAGATTTTTTTCTCCACTCACTTTTGAAGGCAGGACAAAACTCTGACCAGAGTTTATCTTCTACATCAAGAAATTTTAGTAAATTCTTAATACTAAGTTAACTTATCAGTTAAATGACATGGCAGACTGGAGGAGTAGAAGAGATAAAGGGAGACAAGCAGAAAGGTTAATGGGTCTGTCTTCCATTGGCCATGAACTTTTGAAATTCAACTAGAAGTCTGCAGGGGAGCTAAGAGATATCTCAAACTCAACATTTTCAAAACTACACTCAATACCTTTAATCCCAAACCCTCCCGTCTTTCGAACTTCCCTATTTTTGTATCCCAGGTTTATAATTTGGGCATTTCCTCCATCTCCTCACTCTTCCTTACTTTGCTTAGCCAACTATTGCAAATCTTTCTGTTTCCCTCTCCATAGCTCTTAAATCTGACACTTTCTCACACAACTAGCACTTCATTTCAGGCCCTCATCACTTCCCACATAGATTACTGCAACAGCCTCCTAATTGGTGTCCCACCCTCATCTTTCCCCATTCCACTCTTTCTTACACACTGCTACCAAAATGACTTTCCTTTATGCAGATCTGACCATAAAACTTTCCTACTTAGTCAACTACAGCGACTTGTCTACTGGATCAAGCACAAACTCCTTTGTTAGCTTTTAAAATTGTATACAACCTGGCCCTATCCTGTCATTATAGCCTCTTTGGAGAATATTTTCCATGCTACTGGTCTGTATGTATGACATATATGTCCCCTCTCCCTTCTTTTGAATAGCCACCTTTCGCGCCTAGAATGCAATCTACCTTCATGTCTGCCTCCTAGAATCTTCCTCTTCCTCCAAATTTTAACTCATCTTACCTCTGCTATTAAGACCCTTACCCACTATTCTCCCTCCCAAACTAGCTTGTATTTAACTATTTTGTATTTATTTATATCTTTACTTACATATGTAGTTGCTATGTTTCTTAATGGAATAAGCTCCATATAAGTAGATCATCATTAGTTTTTTATTCTCAGTACAATCTCTGGCACACAGTAAGGGCTTAACAAAAGCTTGTTGATTGATTAATGATTCATTGATTGATATGGAACATATTCAGGTTTGGGATATAGAACTTAAGTAATAATATGAGGATAAACTTTGTGAGGATGGCAATGACATCAAATGATATTAGATCCAAAACTCATTCTTAACCCACAGTGTGAGTGTGAGGAAGAAGGAGATAGAATCAATCATTGTGAACCTGATTTTCATTCCTCTGGGTTATGGAAATAATTCAATTTTTTAATGCAAGAAGAAATTATTGATTGACTTAGATTTTCTTTCTAATCCTAAGGAAATGTTGTGCATGTAGACATGCTAGCTTTCTGAAATTATCTTCTTATCCAAGAAGTTGTATTGTTCTACCAACCAAAGAAAATAAGAAAATCTGCTCTGAGAATTAAATAAGAGATGAGTGAGAAGAATGTTTACCTAATATTACTGTCCTGAACATCCTTTGCTCTCTTCAGTCCCCATCTTCTCTTTCCAAAATACAAAAACT
>JAJPUD010018241.1:0-12186 GCA_023553655.1 Myrmecobius fasciatus | reverse complement strand
AGGAGAGGAGAGGAGAGGAGAGGAGAGGAGAGGAGAGGAGAGGAGAGGAGAGTTTAACGGTATCTGCAATGGTGCATATTCATAGTCCCCTACCTCTGCAAAGAAAGTAGGAAATAGATTGTGCTTATGGATGTGGATGTGTGCATGTGTTCAAAGGACTTTACTAAGTATTTTACATATGAATTTCTACTTTGGTGGGATCCTTCATGCTCCATGCTTATTTTTCTTAAATTGTGAGTTGAACTGAATTAATTATATTAAATTTTCCCCAGTAAAACAGTCAAACACTGAACAAGCATAATCACTATAGTTACTTCAGTTATTCAACAAATATTTACTATGTACTCACTATGTTCAAAACACTGGGATAGGCACAGAGAACATTGCTATCATTTCCTAGTAACTGCACAGAACCCTTCCTGGTAATAAAGAATTACTTTTGTAATTCTTTTTTGTAATTGTTGTTTTCTGCAGTTGCTTTTTTTACATTTTAGCATCAACATTTTTTTAATGGTAATAAATGATGAAGGCCAAATGAGTAGCCATAGAAACTAATCCTCTCAGAGTTCAGAGGAAGGAGAGCTCCCTTTCCACGATGTCAGAAAAAAAAAGATGTTTAGAGGAGAGGGAAGGGAAAGAGGATGAATTGGTCAGTCAGTCAATAAGGATTTATAAAACACCTACTATATGCTAGGTGTCATGTTAAACATGGGAGATACAAACAGGCAAAAGACAGCTCCTGATCTTGAGGAGCTTACAATTTAATGTGAGCAGACTTGAATGAATGAACATAAGAGAAGACACTTTCACTGTCAGTCTGATGTATTGACTAACTGATGTAATAGACCAATTTAGCTAGGGCAGAACATTCACATGTGGAAATAGTGAGAAAATAATAATGGATGGATAGTTTTAACTGTTTTTCTTTAATATCGAGAGGAAAAAGAGCACAAGGAGGTCAATGAGGCTTTTTTTTTCAGGGATTGATTTGACTCCATTGTAATTGTCAAGCTGTGGAAAACACATTTCCTTAGGATGACTAGGTCAATGCTAGGCTCTTTGGTTACTTAGCAAATGTAGGTAGTTAGAAAACACCCTTCTGGCAACAAAGAACCTGAGATACAGCTTCAGCATTTAGGTTTCTGAGATTGGTAAAATTATAAGGCATAGCCCCTGATGAAAAATGTGACAAGACCCCCTTGCCCACCTGTGGCCAGAACAGGTTCCAAGCTGCCATCCTTTTCCAGAGGACTACCCATAAATTAATCTGTAATATCTATCACTGCATCTCTGGAGCAGCTAATCACTACCACTAATTACTACTACAAGCTTCTCCCTTCTCTTTTTATGTTTCCATATTAGCCCTTTTGGTATGTTTTGTGTCTGTGTATTTTATGGCTGGAAATACTTTTAATAGCCCTAGTAAATTGAAAATGGACTTTAGTACCATCTGACTTTACCAATCTTTTTATTACCATCCAATTAATGGTACCAGTAATCTTCCTTCATAATTAGGTGGTTAGTACCATTGTCAGGCATGCTGTTAACTAAATTAGAACTCTTATTTCTAGAAAATCATGTATTTTTTTGTTCCAAATAGGAAAATCTTGAGCTGGAGTGGGGGGCAGGGGCTAGCGCTACAATTAGCTGGCTGTAAATACTGCCCATGAATATATGGTTTATTATGGCGATAACGCGTGTTTGTAGCTTACATAAATCTGAGCATTCCTGCTGACAGAGAAGAAATGGAAGTGCGGGATGGTTTTCTTTGGTTGCTAGGAAATAAAGTTAGCTCCCCAGCCTTACATGCCTCAGTGCATTCTCATGGCAGATGATGGATTCTGTACATGTGGCAAGACCAGCCTGTTAGCAGACTCAAAAGGAAGAAGAAAGAGCATCCAATCAAAAGCTTACACTGTTTTTTTTCTTCCTCAAGTATAGATTTTCCACGTGGAATTCAGTTGGTTAACTGAGGCTTTTTGTAAAAAAACAAAAACAAAAACAAAAACAAACAAAAAAAAAACCCCAATGATTGATTTAGAACTTACAAGTGGAAATATCTGAAAACAACTAAAATCTCTCATATGTCCATGAATATCTTTGGGAATGGAATAAACTTTGAAAGGGAAGGATTATTTGAGCAAATGGAAAGTGATCAACTAGTAATAAATAATTAAAGTGACTGTTCTTTCCATGATTATTGATCCCCTAGATTTTGATCTAGCATTTTAAAATTGTTGGGCTTCATTTTTGCAAAAGGTACCTTAATAGAAATGTCTACAAGCACACTTGAAAAGATGTATGGTTTCAATTGAAGTGTTTCCTTGCCCAGGAGTCCTTTTTCTACCTTCTCAGAGCCACCACCTCCCCCCCACCAATTGTTAGTGACTTCTTTTCTCTAAGGTCAGCCAATCAAAAAGCATCTATAAAGTTCTTACTATGTGCCAGACATAGTGCTAAGCAGACATTGGGGATACAAAAGAAAAATAACTTAAGGAGGACTTTCGCTCAAGGAGAACAATACGCAAAACTATGTTCATATAAGATATGTGTGTTATATGTGCATATTATGTATGTTGCATGCATCTGAGTTATACATGTATATTGATATGTGTGCTCTATTTCCATTGCATAGTGTATGTTATGTCTACATGTTGTGTGTTTTCCATGGTGTTTGTGGATACGAATATGTGTGTTATAGACATATAAATAGAATGAAATGGAATGCAACATATGATAAATGGAAAATATTCTCAGAAGGGAAACTAGGGGAAAGATTGTCACCTGCAGAAGGTAGAATTTGAGCTAAGTCTTAAAGTAAGTTAGAGTAGGTAGAAGTTGGTAGTGAGGAAAGAAAGTCATGTAAGCATGGGGACAGTCGGTAGCTATGCAGAGTCAATTACTCTGTATCTTTATTGTATATTTATTTACTTATTTGCTGAGGCAATTGGGGTTAAGTGACTTGCCCAGGGTCACACAGCTAGGAAATGTTAAGTGTCTGAGGTCAAATTTGAACTCAGGTCTTCCTGACTTCAGGGCTGGTGCCCTATTCACTGCACTACCTAGTTGCCCCTACTTTGTATATATCTTGTATAAGCCAATGTATGTCCAGGTTGTTTGCCCATCCCCATTAGAATTTGAGCTCTTTGAGGGCAGAAACAGCTGGCAATTCTTAGTATGGCCAGTTCCGTTTATAGTAGCTGGCAAATGTTTGTTAGTTTGCTAATTGATTGATTGATTGATTGACAGGGACCTCAGCCTCTTTATATTTTAACAAAGCTTCTCTAGCCAAACCTCACCCCCACTTGGTGACCAACTTCTTGGGATTTCTTTCCTAACTCGTTGAAACTGGAATTGGGTGACCCTTCATATGACCAACAAATGCTACAAATTTTTCTAGCATGGAAGGTGCTGCCCCAGCCTTCAGGACAGTCTTTGAGAAGCCAGTCTCCCTTTACCCCTAGATAAACTTTTAGAGTTAAAGGAGAAACACAGAAACCACTCAAATGCTCTGAAAGAATATATCAACAAGATTAAGGCCATAGTGTCATGATACCAAAACATTCAAGTAAAAAAGGAAAAATTCATGCATATGTCCAGATATTTTTCCAAAAAGTTAATAAACATCCAAATAGCAGAAAGAAGCCATCAAATGATCGATAACAATTCGTTTGTCGTTGTTGTTCTGTGTGCCTGGATCATGAAGATGTGGCTACACTCAGGAACTCACCAATACATTGCTTCACTGACACTAGAAAGCAGCATTCTATAAATTTTGCAACTGGTCAGACATGGAGGCCTCCAAAAAAGAATAATAATGATTAGCACTTATAGAGTGACTTAAGGCTTTCAAAGTTCTTTATAAATCTCTTTTTATCCTTGCAACAACTTGGAAAGTAGGTCTTATTATCACCATTTTACAGTGGAGGAAATTAAGATGGAAAGGGGTTAAGTAACTTGGCCAAGATCACAGTTATTAGGTATCTGAGATTGCCTTTGAACTCAGATCTTCCTGAGTCTAGGCCCAGTGTTCTAGTCACTGAGCAAACTGTCTGCCACTGAAGCAAAAGAACTAAATGATGCAAAGTTTGGAAAACAGAATGTTTACAGAAACAGGAAAATAGTTGGGACTGTATAAGCTAGAACAGAGAAGCCAAAGTAATGGAATAATCCATATTGCAATTTTCTCTTTCCAGTGAATTTCAGGGCCTAGTGCTTTAGTTGTGGAAGAGGGAGTAGATTTGTTCTACTCAGCCTCAGAGAATAGAACTAGGAGCAATAGGCAGAAATTGGAAAGGAATAAGTATACACTTAAGGCAAAGAAAAACTCCCCAACCAAAAGTAGAAGTTTGCTCCTGTCAACAGTAGTAGGTATTTCTTCACTGGACATTTTCAAGGAGGAGTTGGATAATCACATGTCTGTGGTGCTTCAGAGGGGGATACAGTTGGGAGGGGAATAGCCAGCCTAGGACCTTACACAAAATAAAGGCAATAGAAGTGACTCACCCATGAGAGAAGGGGAACAGGATGATGGAGGGATGCTCCAAAATAAGGGGGTGACAGGAACAGGTGGAGGTCCCAGGCACTGAGTAAAGTTCCAAGACAAAGATGCAGCTATAGCAGAATATTGAGGTCTAGAAAGTTGAAATCAGAACCGGGAATTTACCTTGCTTTGGCCACTTATTCTGAACTTCAGGCAAGTCATTTCTCAAGGAGTCAGTTTCATCATCTATAAAATGGGAGCGTCAAGATTGGATACCTTGACAATTAAGTTTCCTTGGAGGTCTAAATCTATGATGTTTTTACTCCTTCATCTTTAATCTGTGCCCTCTCCTTTCCAAAACCCCAAACAGTAGAGAGCAATGTGGTTGGTCAGAACTCAGAGAATGGAGCAGAGTCCCTGGTGAGATACTTAGCACCTAAAACAAAATTGACATCTTCTTTATGAATGAGTCTTAGAGAGTTCCCTAGAGCACCAGGAAATTCAGAGTCAGGGCTTGATCCCAATTCTTCCAGTCTTTGAATTTGATTTTCTACCAGGGATGTGCTGATAAATGTTTAAGGACCAGCTCGCTGAAAATCTACAACACACTTTTAAATTTCCTAAGAATCACTAACATTTCCCCATCATTTTCTTAAGTCTGGATGAAGAAAAAAGCAATAAACTAAGCCGTAATTTGTTATGTTTGCCAAGTTTCAAAGCATAAATACTCACAAAGGAAAAGTTAACAATCAGTTCTCTGGTTTGATCTGGCTCTAACACTATCCATTAAACACAGTCCAATCAAGAGTTTGTATATTACCTGAAGGGGAGTTTGTTTGGAGAAACACTGAACTAAATAATCTCCCTTCCAGCTTAATTCAAAGCACAGAGACAGGGGTGAGGAGCACATAAAAAATATAAATGAATGTGTTACACCAGAAAAACACACACAAACCCTGAGGTTACTGAAAATGATGGAATGATGAATAGAAAGGTCCAAGACCAGACTGAGGATCTTCTAAAGATTCCCTCTCTTGGTTTTTCCCAAGACTTTTCCAACAGATGGCACATTCAAGCACAGTTTCCCACAGCTGCAACTTTTATGATATCCTTCCCTCACCTATGAGGTTGCCATAAGAGATAGAACACCTCAGAAACACCAGAGTCCAAATTTGGCCTCAGATACTATCACTGTGACATTGGATAAGTCACTCGACCTCTATCTGTCTCAGTGTCCTCAATCATAAATGGGGATCATAATAGCACCTATTTCCCAAGGTTGTTGTGAAAATCAAATGAGATATTTGTTAAGTGCTGAGAAGAGTGCACAGCACCTTGTAAGTGCTTAATAAGTGCTTCCTTCCTTTCTTTCCTTCCTGTGAAGAGGTGATTATTCATAATTTCATAAATCTAGAATTATAAAATATTTCAGAGACTATCTAATCTAAACCCTTTTTTTCATAGATGAAGAAACTGAGACACGGGGAACTAAAGTGATTTATCCCAGTCTCAAAGTAAGAACGTGAGAGAGTTGAGATTTCAACCAGTCTTCTTAGATTCCAAATTCAACCTTTTCCATTGTACTTGGTTGACACTGTGTCTAATTTTCTAACAGTTCCTACCAGGTGAACAGTCAGTTTAGAGTGACTTTTTTGTGTAATTAGAGGTAGAGAGTAATGAATTAGACTTTGGTTTTATACCACTACCTACAAAATACCACAACGAATCTGGGAGCCATCAAGCCACACTGTTTCTAGATGCCGATAGTGAATGCATGAAAAAAAGAATATCAATGCAACTTTTAGGATATCACAAAAACTTAAGGGTAGTTTTGATTTTTAATAGTGTAAGCCTTCAAAGTACTTTTGATGGACTTTATAAACAAAGAAGAGAGCAGAAATTAGTTCAGAAAGAGATGTTTAAGCAAGAAAATTTTCTTCAGTTCATATATATAGCAGAAATGCATGGTCTCATATATAATTCTCTTTTTCTGTTGATTTTTTTAAATACTGAAATGATCAAACTTATATTCATAACAAAAATAAAATTTAAACTAGAAATGCAGGGGGGAAGGATGGTAAATTTAGAAAATAGAATGGTTTCCAACCTGAGGCAGTCAAAGGAATCTTCCTTATTGAGGGGAAAATGCTGAAAACTATGTCTCCACAAGTCAAAGCAATCTCAAAACTAGATCCAATGTAAGTATTGCAATCATATAAACAAGAATTTTAATAACTATATCAACCTTGTTTTGAGTCAGTCCTATATCACTTGGTTCCCCATTGTTTACTGAATAAAGTCCAAGGTCTTTAGCCAAATGTAGCAGGACATTGGAGTTCAGTTTCTGCTGGCAGAAATAAAGTCCGAATGTCTGTGACTGAGCCCCTAGAAAAAAGCACGAGAACAAGAATTATCTGTTACCTTTCTTTTTATCCCTAGCACTTAACACCCTGTCTCACTCATAGTAAGTGTTTACTAGATGTTTACTAAGTGAATAACTGCATGCTCCAGGAAGAGTCTGCTTTTCCCTTGACCTATGCAAAATCCTGTACAATAACACACTCTTTTAAAGTATGGGAAATCAAATGATACCCAGAGTTCACTTGGCTTTAGATAACCTCTTTTAGATGAAAATTCTTGTTCAATCCCAATGGCTCTGAGCCCTTAGTTAGGAAAATCCATAGCATCTAGACAGAGGGTAGGCTTTCTAGCATTACAGTTATATCTTTCTCTCATTAACCTCTGATTTCTTTGTGGTTGAAGGAAAATTCATATCCTGTTTCAAACCACCTCCAATTGTTCACTGAAGAAAGCCATATACACCCAGAGAGAGGGATGTGAAATGTGGACCACAGCATAACATTCTCATACTCCTTGATTGATGTTAGCTTACATTGTGTTTCCTTTATCTGATGTAATTTTTGTGTAGATAAGATTTTTCTTGCACAACAATGATAAGTTTGGAAATATGTATACATATATTCGATTTGCCAATATTTTAACATAATTAACATGTAGTGGATATCCTGCCATCTAGGGGAGGGGTGGGGAGTTGGGGGAAAAATTTGTAACAGAAAGCTATGTAAGGGTTATTGTTGAAGAATTACCCACACATATGTTATGCAAATAAAATAAAAATAAATTAATTAATTAATTTTTAAAAATTCATATCCTGGAAGCATTTGAGTAATGAAATAGATTTAGATATAGATATAGTGTCTGGATTGATAGATATGGATGAGATTGAAGAAGGGGATGGGGCAGAGTTGGGGAAAGTTTTTTTTTTCTCCCCTCCAGACTTTTTTCAGGAAAGACTCTCTCTCACAGACATCTGTAAAGATATCGATTCCTCTTGATATATTTCAACTCTGATGATATCTGATATTTTGATATCACGTCCTCATTCAGTCCTCTCTTTTCTCTATCCTTGCTCCAACCTCTTGAATACAGACAACTCAGAATCTCTTTCCTCCTCCTTTATTCTCCCTAATTTTGAGCAAACTTCTCCCTTTTATCACAACAGCTTAGGGTATGAGCTAGTCTCTTACCCGATGGCTTCAATTGATTCAAGGAGGCGTGCTGGCCTGTTCCCACTCAATTCTGATGGTTTGATTCAATCAGAAAAAATTCTGAAAGAGAATGGTAATCTCATGCACAGCCACAAGTGAACAAGGATGCTGATGTTTGGACAGAGCTCCACCACAGAGGGAGAGGAGATGCTGGGAATGATTTGAATAAACAAGTTACAAGAGGGGGGAGAAATGAGAGGCAGCTGGCAGGGCTGGTATTTGAGCAGTAACCAATTCTGCCAGCTGTATCCCAATAGAGACTGAAGAGGTACACAGCTAAATGAAAGAGGCTCTCATTGGTTTTCTGTTCATAGCTTCCCAAAGCAGAGTGAAAGCAGTTTTCTCTTGACAAAAGCCTGAGCTACGAATATGCAAAGTTAAATGATAGATGAACTGTTGGTGAGTAAGAATGTAGGAGTCCCTTCCCCTGAAAGCAATGAAGTTGGGTTATTTTACCCTCCCCCTTTCTCCCAATTTTTTTTAAAGGGAGGGGGTGCTATTCATTTCTGAGGAACTGGTGGAATAAAATCATCGAGTAAGGGAAACTCAAATCCATGGAGACAACTGAAGGGAAAGGTTGACAAAGAGTGACTCTACTCATATAAAGAGAGGGGCTTTCCAAGAAAGAGTACTCAATTTTCAAACATCTACAAACCCTGCACACTGGCAGTCTAGTATAATGGGGGCTATTGAGCTGATGCAGTATATAAACCTTACATGGAAGCATTGAGATCCCTGCTTCCAGAAAGGTCTGATGATACAAGCACCTTATTCCCCCATTTGGAATATGTACAGCGGTTGGGTAGCTGTATATGGTCTGCTGGAAGTTGATGAGAAGACTGAGGAGGATGGTTGATGATCCACATAGATGGTATAGGGATGCATTAAATAGGCACCAGTCAGCCAGAATGAATGTACGGGTTCAGGCTCTCTTTAATATAACTGGCATTGGACAAGGGCAAACTTCTGAGACCCTCTGGTCTCCCTCCCCCGTTGACATGAATCTGAAAGCACATGGTCCCAATGTTGCTTCTGTCTTCCCTGGGTCTATTTTAGGTGAAGAATTTTGGAGAAGGCTGAAACCCGATGAGCTTAGAAATAGTCAGGAGATCAAGCCCCTACAATGCCAGTCTAAAGTTGGCACCAGGATTTGACTAAAGTCAGATGGCGAGGAGCAAAGATGCCAGAGCAACCTGCCAGGGTCCAATACAGCAAGAGCAGAGATACAGACTCCTCCACCCATTGGCCAGGCCATATTTGGAAGTCAAATTGATGAGTCTGCTCACTTTCCCCAGGGACCAAGGTATGTCCCAGGTATCATTGGAGAGAAATGTTTGTAGTTCTGTCCTTGCTAGATCTTCCAAGTAAATATCTCCTTTTAAAAACCAATTGATGTTAATTGTTTAAGTGGAACTGTGATACAAATCAGTGTGGAAAATAGGAAGAAACTCACTAAGTAAGAGCTCAAGCTGATAATAAGGGAGAAAGATGCTCCCAACTACTTGGAAGTTCCTTTGGAACTTTAAGGTGGGGAGAAAAACCTAGATTCCCTCCTGGAAGGCCCAAGTCATAGCTTCACTAGTGCTTAAGGACCTCCATACTCTGGCTTTAACCTCCCTTTCTAATCTTAGTGACCTATTGCTCTTACACAGGACCTTTGCTCCATCACCTAAAACTAATTGCTTAGTCCCTCAACATACCCTAAATTTCCTGCCTTTGCTCCTCCCATTCTCTGCTCTTAGAATATCACCTGGCGACTCTCCATCCTGCCCATCTTTTAAATCATTCTTAGATACCATCTCTTTTGTTGTTGTTAACTCAAATTCAACTTTTTGTGATCCTAGTAAGGGTTTACTTGGCAAAGATACTGGAGTGGTTTGATATTTTTTCCCAGTTCATTTTACAGATGAAGAAACTGAGGCAAATAAAACAGAGTTAAGTGACTTACCCAGGGCCACATAGCTAGTGAGTATCTGAGGCTGGAATTGAACCTAGAAATGAGTCTGCCCAACTCCAGACTTGGCACTTTCCCAAAGCTTTCTCTAGTGTTTTCCCCAGCTGGTCCTCTATCCACTCATATCAGTCCTTCTACTTTGTATGATATCTATTTGCCTTATCTCTCTCCTGAAACTTCTCCAACACCGCATCATGGCAAGGAGGTGTCCCTCAGTTCCCAGAGGCTTAACTGAAAAAAAAAAAACAAATACTGACAGGTCCTTCTAAGACAAAAGATTTTGAATGCAGTCCAAAGGAATAACTGCATGCCTCATGTCCAAGAACCAGCCTAGCTGAGTTGTAAGAAGCTCGTGACTAAGTTTGCTCCAGGCTGATTCATTTTTAAACTAAATTTTTCACAAGTTTTTCAACTTTGAGAAACCTTCAAAAACCTGCTACTAAATTTTACAGGGTGTCCTAAAAGTTTCAGTGTAGTTTAAGGCTTTGGTTTTGTTTGGTTTTTTTTAGTAGCTCCAAATGGCACTATGATCCTGGTATATCCTGTAGAAAGGTGTTCATTTACAGGGTGAAACAAAGACCCAGATCGACCAAATTATAGACTTTCAGAGTGTCAGATGATTCCTTTATTAAATTGTGATTTATTAAATTGCAACCTTCTTATTAACCCCAAACAATGATATATGCACAATGGCACATTAATAGAATGTGAAGAGCTTACTTTTATTTGGAAATTGTATATTTGTTTGGATGTTGCACATATGGAAAAAGTAGGGCAGACAAAATATTTATCTAAGCTGTTGGTAGAACTGTAAATTGGTCCAACCATTCTGTAAAACAGTTTGGAGTTATGACAGGAAAGTGACAAAACCATTCATACCCTTTGGCCCAGTGACCTCATTACTGGTTACATGTACCATGGAGATCAAGGACAAAGAGGAAGGTCCATTAGACACTAAATATCCATAGAAGCATTTTTTGGCCCCAAATATCTGGAAAAGTATCAATTGATTGAGGAATAACCAAATAACTATTACCTAAATGCAATAGAATATTGTTCAGTGAGAAAAGATGAATATGATGAATTCAAAGAAACATGGAAAGACCTAGTTGCATTTGCTGATGGAGAGTAAATTAAGCATAGCTAGAGGAACATAGGGCAGCTAGGAGGTGCAGTGGATAGAATACCAGTACTGAAGTCGGGAAGACCTACTTTTAAAGCTGTCCTCAAAAACTTACTAGCATTGTGACCCTGGACAAGTCATTTAACCCTGTTATCTCAGTTTCCCCATCTGAGCTGGAGAAGGAAATGACCAAATGTCCAGGGTCTTTGCCAAGAAAATTGGGGTCACTGAGAGTTAGACATGGCTTAAATGACTCAATAAGAAGGAGAACATAATGATTAAAATAAAGTGAACATAAGGAAGACCAAAAGGAAGTCAAACTCTGAGTAACTGGAATGACCAGTCTTACTTCCAGAGAATAGAGTAATTAATCAATTAGCAATAATTCATTAAGTATCTACCATGTGTGAGCCAACATTCTAGCAATATAGAAGATAAAAATTAAACAGTTCCAACCCTCAAGGAGCATACAGTTTATCAGGTGACATGGCATGTGCATGTATGCAGCCAGGTGAAGCAGTCGAAATAGTGCTGAACTAGAGACAGGAAAACCTGAGTTCAAATCCAGTCTCAGAAATTTACTAGTTGCATTACCCTTGTCAAGTCACCTAAATTCTGTCTGCCTCAGTTTCCATATTTGTGGAATGAGAATAATGATAGTACCTACCTCTCAAAGTTGTTTCAAGGATAGAATGAATATTTGTAAAGCACTTTGCACGCTTTTAAGATGTTATATAAGTGATCGTCATTATTACTAAACATGTATAAATTCTCTATATGTACATATGCATGTATGTGAATTGGAGCTATTATTTTGTTAATACAAAGCCCTCAGCGAGGAACTTCGTCTAGGGAATATGGAAAATAATAAACATTTATTAAATTCTTACTATGTGATGAGCATTGTGCTAAGCACTTTACAGGTATTATCTCATTCACCCACTCTAGTAAAGATGTGCTAGCCAAAATAAGAAGAAAATAATTCAAAAACATAAGAACTAGAATCATTCCTCAATAAATAATGATCAAAGATATAAGCAAGCATTTTTCAAAGGAA
>JAJPUD010018240.1:10892-29130 GCA_023553655.1 Myrmecobius fasciatus | reverse complement strand
CATCTAGGGGAGGGGTGGGGAGTTGGGGGAAAAATTTGTAATGGAAAGCTATGTAAGGGTTATTGTTGAAGAATTACCCACACATATGTTATGCAAATAAAATAAAAATTTTAAAAAAAAGTGCTTTGCAAATCTCAGGGAGTTATATAAAAGCCAGCTATCATTAGTATTAATCACTATACAAAAGCATTATATCTGGTTTCCTGTTCCTATTCAAAGTTGATGGATGATCCTATAGAGCCAGAAGTTTTAGTTACTTGACTAAACTGAACTTACTAGTTCAACGCTTCAGCAAGATTTATTGTGTCCTCCTTAGGAAGTTTATTAAATTTCTAATTATTTTATCCCTTAAATTTATAAGCATAAAAAATACACCATTCACCTCATATAGAATTCCTAATAATGATAAATGACAAGTCTCAGTGGATTTTCTCAATCCATTAAGAACAGATGAGATATCAGGAATATATATATATATATATATACATATATATATATATTACAAATTCCATCTTTGTCATTTACTGTTTTTGTGACATTGAGCTAACCATGTAAATTTCCTGGGCCTCAATTTCTTAATCTGCAAAATGAGGAGATTGGATTAAGATGGCCTCTAGAGTTCCTTCTACCAATAGACTTCAATCTAATTATTTCTTCAATGAAACTTTGTCCAACAAGATGTCATCTATATAAAGTAATAGTCCTTTCTGGTTTTGGAGGATTGAAAAGAAGACAAATGGGTTGCATCCACTGACTTTTGTGAAACTATTCGAAATTCTGAAGTACTGACTTAAGAACAAATGGTTTCCTCTCAGCAACTTTTCTGAGAAGCACTCTGAGAAGGCTCAAGACTTAGATATCTTTTTGTAATAGGGGAGAAAAGCTTTATTCACTTGAGGGAGCAATGTTTTTCAATCATTTTATAAAATGGTTGCTGGTTTGAGGGATTTTGTACTACTTTTTTCCTTTTCCCCCCACAAATAAATAAATCACTCTCAGCCTAGCTTTTCATTTGTGGCAAACTTGCCAACCTGCCCAGCTGAAAAATGGGAAGGTTTATTTTTCTTTCCCTTTAGTGAGTGAGGCATTAAGTTTAAAATTGCCTTTGGTGACAAATTTCTTACATTCCTAATCCCTCACAGAAATACCTTGGTGAAATACAAAAGATAGAAGGCTTAAAAGAGAAAAGTAGTTTTAGTCTTGTAAATAAAACCTAGAGTGAAAAATAGAAGCAGACATACACACCTACCCCCAGGGGTTTATACAGGGCTTAAATGATTAAACAAAATAAGATAAAACACAATCTGGTACCAGTTTCTCCTTGCTGGCTAAAATCATTTCTCTTGAGTCATTTTTCCTACATGCATCAATAAAATGCTAGGAACTGGAAAGGGACTTTTTGGGAGGAGGAAGAGGATCGGTTTTGATAATTAGCAGAGGACTTGCTCTAATGTCCTTATAGAAGTAAATTGCTCCACACTATAGAAAAGCCCCAAAAGGATGTGGGTTTATTTTTTGCAGAATGAATGTAGAATGCAGTGTTTTGGTGTTTCAAGTCTAAAAATAATGAAGAACATGGGATCCTGAGACAGAACCACAAGACAGCTTGAAGGACATTTACTCAAGTCTACCACTTTTATCTTAAAAGTTGAAGAAAATGAGTCCCAGAGAAGCTGTGTTATGTCAAAGGAAATACAGATAGCAAATGGCAAGGTTAACATGTGTAGCCAGTTACTCTGCCTCTAAATCTATCTGATTTGGTCTGATAACACAATCATGTCAATTTCCCAAGTCAGCCAGAACATTGTTTTGTTTTCCACCCTTATCAAAAATTCACTATATTTGTTGGTATAGATGACATAGGAGATTGAGTAGAATGTATTCAAGCAAGAATATTATCCCAAAGTTTGTTTTCTTTGGACATGATCTGTGCTGCTTTGTTTTATTCACTTCTTTTCCCTAAAATTGGACTGTGAAAAGTTAATTTGCTTCTCCATCACATAGTCTTTACTTGAAATTCAATTAAAATTGTTGTATCACAAATGATTTTGTTTGCTTACTAAATTAATCAACCAACAAATATTTACCTTGAATCTAGTATTTATCAGATATTGTGCTAATTGCTAGGGATATTAAGAAAAAAATGAAATGGCCTGCCCTTAAGAAGCTTATAATCTAGCCAATAGAAATAACATATACAAACATATAGAGAAATAAAATATAATACAAAAATATGATTTGTGAAAAACAGCACCAGCAATTAGGATAAAGACAATCTATACAAAGAGACTATGCAAAGCATTTGAAATAGGAATTCCAAGAGAAGGAAACAGAGAGTTCACTTCAGATATTGTAGACAACCAGGAAAGCATAATGCAGTAATACGAGTTTATTGAGCAAAGGAGTGACTTAGTCAGACAATCCAGACCAGTGCTTTGGCCAAAAAAAAAAATCACTCTGGCAGATACATGGACGATGAAGAAAGGATAGAGGTGACAGGGAGATCTATTACAATCCTATTTCATTAGCCCGGGAAAAAGTTGGCAAGGAATTATAGTAATGTTTTCTCCAGCCATGTGACTGAAAAAAAGAGGGTCAATTCAAGAAATTTTTTTTCAGATATAAATAATGAGAGTTGCAAAAAGAAAACCAATACAAACAAGTTTAAAGGCATAGTACAGAGGTAAGGGAAAATTTTATAGCCAGTGTTTCTGATAAATATCTCATTTCTAAAATATATACAGAAGTTTGTCAAATTTATAAGAATGCAAGTCATTCCCTAATTGATAAAATATCAAAGGACAGACAATTTTCAGATGATAAAAGTAAAGCTATCTACACTCATATGAAAAATTATCTAAATCACTATAGATTAGATAAATGTATATTAAAACAACTCTGATACAATCTCATACTTCTCAGATTAGTTAAAATGACAAGAAATGGTATTGATAAATGATGGAGAGGATGTGGGAAAATGAGGATATTTATTCATTGCTGGAGTTGTGAAATAATCCAACCATTCTGGAGAGCAATTTGGAACTATACCCAAAAAAGCTATCAAACTTTCCATACTGTTTAAGCCAGTAGTGCCGCTACTGGGTCTGTATCCCAAGGAAATCATAAAAGAGGGAAAAGAACCCACTTATGCAAAAATGTTTACAGCAAGTTTTGTTGTGTTAGCAGAGAATTGGAAAATGAATGGATATACCATCAATTGGGCAATGGATGAATAACTTGTGGTATATGAAGGTAATGGAATGTTATTATTCTATAAAAATGATAAACAAGCTGATTTTAGAAAGGCATGAAAGATTTGCATGAAGTGATGTGGAGCAAAACAAATAGAATCAGTAATACATTGTGCGCAGTAACAGCAATATATTTTGATAATCAACTATGAAAGACTTGTTCAGTGATCAAAAACAATAACAATAAACTTTGAAATCATTTTGATAATACTTTATCTAAAATATTTTCATCCATAATCATTACAAAAATTGGTCCATAATTTTCTTTCTCTGTTTTCACCCTACCTGGTTTAAGCATCAGCAAAATATGTGTGATATAAAAGGGATTCAGTAAGACTCCTTCTCTCCCTAATTTTTCAATAGTTTGCAAAGTATTGGAAATAATTGTTCTTTAAATATTTGGTAGAATTCACATGTAAATCCATCTGGCCCTGAATATTTTTTTCTTAGGGAATTGATTAATAGTTTGTTCAATTTCTTTTTCTAATTGGGACTATTTAAGTATTTATTTCCTCTTCTGTCAATATGGGCAATCTATATTTTTGTAATTATTCCTCCATTTCACTTAGATTATTAAATTTATTGACTTGGGAAAAATGTACTTGGGAAAAATAACTTCTAATTGTTGTTCTAAATTCCTCTTCACTGGTGGAAAGTCATCCCTTTCCATTATTGAGACTAATAATTTGATTTTTTTCTTTCTTTTCTCTAATCAAATCAACTAAAGGGTTATCTATTTTGTTGTTTTTTTTCCCATAAAATCAATGCAGTTCTATTTATTAATTCAATAGTTTTCTTACTTTCAGTTTTATAAATCTCCCCTTTTATTTTCAGAATTTGAAATTTGGTATTTAATTAGGGATTTTTAATTTGTTCTTTATCTAGCTTTTTTAGTTGTAAGCCCAATTCAATGATCTTCTCTTTTTTGTATTTTATGCAAGTACACATCTAAAGATATAAAGTTTCTCCTTATAATCACTTTGGCTGCATCCCACAAATTCTGGTATGTTGTTTCATTATTGTCATTCTTATGGAGGAAGTTATTGATTGTATCTATTGTGTGTTGCTTCACCCAGTCATTCTTTAGGATTAGATTCTTTAGATTCCGATTAATTTTGCAGCCCCTCTCCCTTAATTATACCTTTCCCTTTCTATTTCTGTTCTCCCTTTGGTTAGCCCTTCCCCTTTCTTTTCCTTTCCTCTCCTACTTCCGTATAGGGTATAACAAGCTTCTCTGTGAAGCTAAATGTGTCTGAAATTCTCTCTTTGAGCCAAATCTAATGAAAGTAAGATTTGTACAATGCTGATCCCCCTTCTCTCTTTCCCTCAATTAAAATAGGTCTTTTTGCCTTATCATGGGATATAATTTATCCCATTTTAATTCATTTCCCTCTTCCATTGGAATAACCTTTCCTGCTCAAGTATATTCTTAAATCATCATAATAAAATCAATTTATAACTGTATAATCTAAATATACTTATTATAGTTAAACAGATCTCAAGAATTAAACATATCATCTTCCCATATAGAGATATAAGCTTTTTAACTTTTATTTTATTTTTATGAAAGCTTTTTTTTTTAATTTTCAAAACATATGCATGGATAATTTTTCAACATTGCCCTTGCAAAAACTTATGTTTCAAATTTTTCACTCCTTCCCCTCCTCTAGATGTAAAGTAATTCAATATATATATGCATATATATATATATATTAAACATGTTAAAATATATATTAAATCCAGTATATGTATACATATTTATACAATTATATTGCTGCATAAGAAAAATCAAATAAAATAATGAGGAAGAAAATAAAATGCAAAGAAACAACAAAAAGTGAAAATGCTATGTTGTGTTTCCCAATCACTTCCCAGAGTCCTCTCTCTGTGTAGATGCCTCTTTTACCACAAAATCATTGCCTCAATCATGTCATTGTTAGAAAGAGTCAAATCCATCAGAATTGATCATCATATAATCTTTTTTTTTTTTGGCAAAACATATGTATGGGTATTTCTTCAACATTAACCCTTACAAAGCTTTCCGTTACAATTTTTTCCTCCCTACTCCCCACCCCTCCCCTAGATGGCAGGATATCCACTACATGTTAATTGTGTTAAAATACTTGACAAATCGAATATATGTATACGTATTTCCACACTTACCATAATTGTGCAAGAAAATGGGTCAAGCCCTAGTTTCTTCCATACTAGTTTCCAATTTTCCTAACAGTTTTTATCAAATAGTGAGGTCTTATCCCAAAAGCTGGGGTCTTTGGTTTGTCAAACACTACATTGCTATAGTTATTGACTATTTTGTCCTGTGAACCTAACCTATTCCACTCATCAACTACTCTGTTTCTTACCCGGTACCAAATCATTTTGATGACTGCTGCTTTTTAATATATTTTTAGATCTGGACCAGCTACAGCAACCTCATTTGTTTTTTTACTCATTAATTCCCTTGAAATTCTTGATCTTTTGTTCTTCCAAATGAATTTTGTTGTTATTTTTCTAAGTCAGTAAAATAATTTCTTGAGAGTTTGGTTGATATAGCACTAAATAAATAAATTAGTTTAGGTAGTACTGTCATCTTTATTATCTTCACTCAACCCATTCAAGAGCACTTGATATTTTCCAATTGTTTAGATCTGACTTTATTTGTGTGGAAAGTGTTTTATAGTTTTGCTTATATAGTTCCTGACTTTTCCTTAGCAGATATATTCCCAAATATTTTACACTGTCGACAGTTATTTTAAATGGAATTTCTCTTTGTATCTCTTGCTGTTGGATTTTGATAATGATGTAAAAAAATGCTGATGATTCATGTGGATTTATTTTGCATCCTGCAACTTTGCTAAAATTGTGGATTATTTCTAATAGTTTTTTAGTTGATTCTCCAGGATTCTCTAAGCAGACCATCATATCATCTGCAAAGAGTGATAATTTGGTTTCCTATGGATCTATCTACTCTAATTCCTTTAATCTCTTTTTCTTCTCATTGCCAAAGCTAGCATTTCTAATACAATATTGAATAGTAATGGTGATAGTGAACAACCACACTTCACCCTGATCTTATCCTGGGGATGACTTTCTGTAATCTCTTTGCTAATATTTTATTTGAGATTTTTGCATCAATAATCATTAGGGAGATTTGTGTATAATTTTCTTTCTCTGATTTCATTTTACCTGGTTCAGGTATCAGTACCATGTCTGTGTCATAAAGGAGTCATTCATTCCCTATTTTTTCAAATAGTTTATATAGTATTGCAGTTAATTGTTCTTTAAATGTTTGGTAGAATTCACATGTAAATCCATTTGGTCCTGGGGATTTTTTTTCTTAGGGAGTTGATTAATGATGTTCTATTTCTTTTTTCTAAAATAGGACTATTTAAGTAATTAATTTCCTCTTCTGTTAATCTGGACAATCTATATTTTTGTAGATATTCCTCCATTTCACTTAGATTATCAAATTTATTGACATAAAATTGGGCAAAATAACTCCTAATTATTGCTCTAGTTTCCTCTTCATTGCTGTAAAGTTCTCCCTTTTCATTTTTGAGGTTAGCAATTTGATTTTCCTCTTTCCTTTTCTTATCAAATTAACTAGAAGTTTATCTATTTTGTTGGTTTTTTCATAAAACCAACTTTTAGTTTTATTTAGTAATTCAATACTTTTTTTTTTTACTTTCAATTTTATTAATCTCTCCTTTTATTTTTTAGGATTTCGATTTTGGTATTTGAGGGTTTTTAATTTGTTCTTTTTCTAGTTTTTTTTTAGTTGCAAGCCCAATTCATTGATTTTGTCTTTCTCTATTTTATGCAAGTAAGCATCTGGAGATATAAAATTTCTTCTTATTACCTCTTTGGCCACATCCCAGAAATTTTGGTATGTTGTCTCATTATTGTCATCCTCTTGGATGAAATTAGTAATGGTGTCTGCAATTTGATGTTTCATCCATTCATTCTTTAGGATGAGATTGTTTATTTTCCAATTGCTTTCCCCTGGCCTTATATTGCATGTGATTTTTATTGAATCATGATCTGAAAAATGCATTTACTATTTCTGCCTTTCTGCATTTGATTTTGAGGTTTTTATGTCCTAACACATGATCAATTTAGGTATAAGTTGCATGAACCACTGAGAAAAAAGGAAACTCCTTTCTGTCTTCATTTAATTTCCTCCAAAGATCTATCATAACTAACTTTTCTTACATTTTGTTTACCTCCTTAACTTCTTTCTTATTTATTTTGTGGTTTGATTTATCTAGTTCTGAGAGAGCAAGTTTGAGATTCATCACTATTATAGTTTTGCTATCTATTTCTTCTTGCATCTCTCTGAACTTTTCCTCTAGGAATTTGGATGCTATGCCACTTGGTGCATATATGTTTAGTAGTGATATTGATTCGTTATCTATGGTACCCTTAAGTAAGATATTGTTTCCTTCCTTGTCTCTTTTAATTAGATCTGTCTTTGCTTTTACTTGCTCTGAGATCAGGATTGCTACCCCTGCTTTTTTTGTTCACCTGAAGCATAATAGATTCACCTCCAGCCCTTTACCTTTACTTTCTATGTATCATTATGCTTTAAATGTGTTTCTTGTAAACAATATATTGTTGGATTCTGGCTTTTAATCCAGTTTGTTTTATGGGAGAGTTCATCCCATTCATATTCACAGTTAAAATAACTAATTCTGTATTTCCCTTCATCTAATTTACCCTAGGTTATGCTTTTCTCTTTCCTATGCCTCTTCCCTTCTCCCCAGTATTTTGCTTTTGATGATCACCTCCCTCAAACAGTCCTTCTTCTTTAGAGCCCCACCCCCTTTTTTACTCCTTTCCCCGATTCTTCTGTTTTCCTTTCTATTAGTCTTTCCCTTTCTTTTCCTCCTTTCCATCCTATTTCCTTATAAGGTGAGCCAAGTTTCTTTGTGATACAAAATACATCTATTATTCTCTCTTAGCCAAATCTGGTGAGAGTAAGATTAATGCAATGCCCATCCCCTTTCTTTCTTTCTTTCCCTCAGTTATAATGGGTTTCCTTTGCCTCTTCCTGTGATACAATTTCCCTTATTTTGTCTCCTTTTCCCTCTTCTTCCAGTGTGATCCCTTTTCTACCTCTAATTTCTTTTTCATATTATCATAATATAATCAACTTATACCCTCATTCTCTAAGTATATCCATAACAAAAATGTAGTTCTCAAGAGTTTTTTTTTTTTTTCCTTTTTACCTTTTATTGTTTCTCATGAGTTCTGTGTTTGGAGATCAAATTTTTTGTTCAGTTCTGGTCTTTTCATTAGAAATAGGTGAAATTCACCTGTATCATTAAATGTTCATCTTCTTTCCTGAAAGATAATGCTCATTTTAGCTGGATAGCTTATTCTTGGCTGTAATCCCATTTCCTTTGGTTTTTGGAATATCATACTCCAGGAACTTTGATCTTTTAAGGTGGAAGCTGCTAGGTCCTGGGTGATCCTAATTGTGAGGTGATCCTAATTGTGACTCCTCAGTATTTACATTGTCTCTTTTTGGTTGCTTGAAATATTTTTTTCCTTGGTATGATAATTCTGAAATTTAGCCACGATATTCCTCGGGGATTTAATTTGGGGATTTCTTTCAGGAGGTGATCAGTGGATTCTTTAGATGGCTATTTTACCTTCTGATTTCAAAATATCAGGGCAGGTTTCTGTTATGATTTCCTGTAAGAACCAAGACATCTAGGTTCTTTTTTTCATCATAGTTTTCAGGAAGCCTATAATTCTTAGATTGTGTTTCCTAAATCTATTTCCCAGGTCAGTTGTTTTTCCTAGGAAATATTTCATATTTTCTTCTATTTTCTTCATTTTTTATTTTGTTTGACCAATTCTTGAAGTCTTATTGAGTCATTCACTTCCATTTGTTAAATTATAAGTTTTAGTGTATTATTTTCTTCAGTTACTGTTTTTAACTCTTTGCTATTGACCAATTAAATTTTTTTGTTCATTGTATTCTTTTTTTCCATTTTTTGCAATGATCTTATTTCATTTCCCAACATTTATTCTCTCTTTTGAGATCCTTTATGCAATCTTCAAAGAAAGTCTTGTGACATGGGATCCAGTTTATGTCTCTCTTTGGGGCTTTTTCTGTTGTTGCTTTACCTTTAGGGACTTCAGGATTTGAGGTCTGCTCTTTCCTCTCTCCATAAAGGCTGTCTATTGTGAGAGTTCTTTTTGAGTTTTTATTCATTGTTTAAGGCTTGAGGTCTGTTCAAGGCAAAGGAGGGACAGCTGCTTAAATTTGCCCTGGGGCAGTTCTGCTGATTGAGTTATTTCAGGTGCTGGGCAGCTCTGCTGATTGATTATTTTTTTTTTTCCTGGTGCTGGCCTGTTCTGCTGATTGATTGATTAATTGATTTCCAGGGCTGGACAATTCTGCTGTTTGACTAATTGCTTTAGGTTGGCTGTGTAATGGCAGCTAGGTGCTGTGCTCTTCTAGTGCTCAGTGGTTCACAATCTATCCCCCACAAAAGGCAGATCTGCCAAACCACCTGCTTACAATCAGGACAGATTGGCCCAAGAGGCCCACAGAGGACTCCCACAATTCTCCAACTTCCCCTCCAGCTCCCTGCTGTAGTCTCCCTGTGCTGTAGTCTGAGTTCAACAAACAATCCCCCCTGCCCTACTAAAACAAACCTGTCTTGAAGTTCTTCCAGGGTATCTTCTGCTAGAAATGTGTTACTCCAGATATTTGTGGATTCTTTGACTTCAAAACCAGTCTTGAGGCTTCATCTGCTGTTGCTTTAAGGGAAGGTTAGAGGAGGTTACAAAGAGTAGTGTCTGATCTTCACCATCTTGGCTCCACCCCCAGAAGTTTACCAATAAACTTTGAATAGAAAACATCATCTACATCCAGAAAAAGAACAAAGGAAATTAAATGCAAATCAGTACTGCTTTTTTCAGAAAGAAAGAAAGAAAGAACTGAACATATACATATTTATGAACAATATATATATATATATGTGCAAGTTATCTTCAAGGAGATGGTAATTACTTTTATGAAAGCAAAAGACATCAACAAAGTAAAATATATGAAGGGAACAGAAAAGTCTTTGCAACAAAGTTAAGACGTATGAAAGATGATTCATCAAATGAGAATGAGAAGAAACAAAGAGAAGATAAATCAAGAAAGAGCTATATTAATAAAGCACTAAGAAAAAACAATATATGAGAATTTACAATGGCTCTCAGATTAGAAAATTAAGAGATCATGCATTAATCACTTAATCATTAATGTTTTAATAATGACATAATATATCAATATTTACCAGGCAATTGGTAAATCCTGAAAATGCAAAAAGACTGAGGAAAACATTATTTGTTCTCAAAAACAGAGGAGACAACAAACAATCTATCTAAGGGATAAATATGACATAATTAAAAGAGGAAAGACAGTATATTGAAGATGGATGGCAAAGGAATCCTGTACAAGATTGGATCTTGAAAGAATCCAGTGAAGCCAGCAGATGTCACTGAGAAGGAAGAGCATTCCAGGCATGGTGAAACCAGAGAAAACAGCCAGAGAAAAGTTGAAGAATCATTTTCTGCAGTAAAGCCAAGAGGTCAATATCATTGGATTAAAATGTGACAGAGAGCAAGATAGAAGACTGGAAAGACAGGAAGAGACTAAGTTAGGAGGGGCTTGAAATATCAGATGATATTACATTTGACACTAGAAGCAATAAAGAACTAGTGGAGTTTATTGAGTGGGAGAGTTGTGATGTGGTCACACTTGCACTTTAGGAAAATCATGTTAGTGGTTGAATGGAGAATGGATGAGTGGGGAGAAATTTGAAGCAGGAAGACCATTACTTTGTTTTTTTTTTTTGTTTGTTTTGTTTTGCTTTGTTTTTCAGCAGAAGAAAACAGAAGACTTTTTTTATTTGAAATTTCCTAACTAGATTATTCTAATTAGAACATATTCATTCAAATAGAAGAACAGAAAAAAAAATCCTTAAAGAATAAACATTTATTTTGCTTGCATTGTGTTTCCTTTCTCTGAATTTTTTTTTCTTGTAGATATGATTTTTCCTGCACAACTTGTCAAGTATTTCAACATTATCAACATGTAGTGGACCTCCTGCCATCTAGGGGAGGGAAGAGGACTGGGGGTAAAATTTGTAATGAAAAGCTGTGCAAAAATCAATGCTGAGGAACTACCCATACATATGTTATACAAATAAAAAAACTTAAAAAAAAGAATAAACATTTTTAAAAATTGAAAGAGATATAAAATTTACCTTGAGGAGTATCATATTTCCAAAGTTTGGTTTGTTTGTGTGTTTTTACGACATCAAATGGTAAAGTCACAACAGATGCAATAGAACCAGACATTGCCCCTGCAGTAAAATTAATCCCAAAGTTTGGCTCATATTTGTCAGAGCTTTTGCAAAGCCATTTCTTAAACATTTCAAAATTATACAGGTACATCTCTCATAACCGTCGGACTCCAACCTCTCCAGAGTGAAATCCAACCATCGTGTGATATTTTCTGCCTGACAAACAGATGTAATTCCTTATAAGAGAATGCTTTGGATTGCATTTTGGTTCTAATCAACTCCAAGGGACTTATTACAGTTACTGCACCTAATCTAGCAACAATTCCAGCAAAAATTGGTATGTAGTCTTCATTTTCTACTTTAGATTTCATAAATGAAGATAATTGGTCATAACATGTAAAATATATAACTGTAGCAGTAACTGCCATCACTAGCTTGGGGGAAGACCACTCCACAAGGATTTTATACCCTCATTTCGAATAATTTTTAAAAAGGCATCCAATGTTCCTCTAAAGCAATCAGGCTTCTTGTACCATCCTTTGTTGCTACCCTCGTCACAGAAATATAGATGATCCATCAGTCCATTACAATATAAAAAAACATCTTCTTTTGGGGTAAGGGTTGTTCTGAAGTTGGAGATGAATTTTAACAACATCCAAAGGTGCCACCATTAGTGATGTAAGAATAGCTCCAGTACATGAGGCAATCATTTGTTGAAAAGGTGTTACTTTAGGAATCACTGTTTTTGCCTATTCAGTATCCATATTGTTAATACCTTACAGCTCAGACAGTCAGGGACTAGCCATCCTGGGCAGCCCCCGAAGATGGGCATGGCCCAGGAGGAGGGGGAGGCTGCATTAATGGCTGCTAATCTCCCAAAAGACTGAGACTCGTGGCCTGGGCAGCCTCTTCAGGGCAGAGCCACCAAGCCGGCTGGGGCCCAGCAGCCTGTCAAGACCATTACTTTGGATAGAACAGTCACAGCTGAGAAATTTAGATCAGAAATCACTTTTTTGCAAAGGATGAAAAGTAAGATGAGACATATAAACAGTAAAGTTTAGACAAAATCTAGCTCTAGACTAGATAATGGAGCAAGGCAAGATATAGTATAAGAAAGAGATGGTGAAATATATTTAACTTTTTAAGGCTTAGGTGCAACAAAGTCCTATGATTTTCTTGGGTGTAAAAAAACTTTTTTTTCAATTCACAAAACCCATAACCTTCTATATTATATATATATACATATATATATATACATATATATATATGTATATATATATAGTTTTCTGAGTCGTCTGAAACAGAAAAGGTAAGTAATTATCTGTAGTTACACAGTTAGTAAGGTTCAAAGACAGGATTGAACCAGGGTTTATGCATTTTAAATCCAGTTCTCTATCCTAAAAACCAATGGTATCACAGTCAAATAGAAACAGATCCCTGGGAGTTGGGGAGATTGCACATATTAACTTATAAAATCACAAATCAATATTACCAATGTTGCATTTTTATTTTAGTTGAACATTTTCTAATTACATTTTAATTTGCTTCAGGGACACATAACCACATATTTGACACCTTAATATTAAACCTCATTCCTATCTTTTTTTTGTACCAAATTACTCCAGAAAATATTCTACTTAAAACTGATCACATTACCATGAAGATTACTATCATTCAAGAGCTGTAAACTGATGGAAAAGCATGAGACAGACACAGAAAACTGTAACATCATTGCAGTTACAGCTGATAGGGACCTTGCTGATTATTTATTCTAGCCTCCACATTTTGCAGATGAGAGATCCAAGCCCCAAGATAAGTGACAAGACTTGCTTAAGCCATACTTTCATCCTAGATAAAACATTTACTGGCTGTGTGACCTCATAGAAATTGGTTTTCCCATCTGGATTCTAATTTTCTCATCTGCAAAATGAAAGGATTGGTTTTTTGTTTGTTTGTTTTTTGTTTTTGTTTGTTTGTTTGTTTTTATCTGAAGGCCTTCCAGGTCTAATGGTCTAGAAATCAAGTAAATATTCTGTTCAGAATTTAGTCTGGATAGTATGTGAATACTATTTTTATTGGTTTCAATGAAAAGCTAAAAGCATGTAATATAGAGTAAAATTTCTAGATATGCATCTTAAAGACAGGGAGCAATAATTTTTCACTCAATTAAACTTCTTTATGTGGAGAAAGATCTCTGTGTGATGATAGAGAATATTTCATTCTTTTGTATTTGATTTAACATCTCCTCATTTTCTAAGGTATATGTGTACATTATAAGTCCCCTGAGATTTTCAGACTTCATTTGTTATGTTTTATATTGAGTACAAATTCTCTTTTGTTTTTGATTCCTTAAATCATTAAGTAGAATATTGCACATAAATCTGACTTTATTTCCCCCATGGACAAGATAATTTGATTATCATTGAAATGAAGAAAGAATAAAGTCAGTGAAGAGAGAGAATCAATTGCAGCATTTGTAGTGGTAATGTTATTATTTGTTTCAAAGACTTTCATTAAATCTATAAAATGCTAGGAACAACTAAATGAACAATGGAGGAAAAACTTTTCAAGTGAAGATATGTATGAAAGATTGATGCATTTGGTGCTAATTAAAAACAATATCCATATGCTTTTGAGAGAGGAAATTTGGGCTGGCCTAGATTAGCCATATTTAGAAAAATGATTCCATCTTGACATAATGTTAATGAAATTTTAACATAGAAACATGGGAGTCAAAGTAACTTTGAAAGCTCTATTTTCAATGGCAAATTCTTAGGCATGAAAAAAAGGATAATGTTTGTTTTATCTTAATCTTGGTTTTATCAATATAAGGAAATCCAAGTATGGAAACTCCCTCCATGGATACAAATTAATAATTTATTTGTAACTTAAATCTTAGCTGCCTATGCACTAAGTTAAGAGGCTTGTTTTGTGAGTGTCTGTGTGTATGTCTATGTATGTATGTATACATATACACAGAAGATTTGTATATATGTACATTCTTAGATTTTTAAGCTAAAAAAGATTTTAGAGGTCACCCATAGAAATTTTTTTTATTTTATACAAGAAAAAAATGAGAACCAGAAAGATTAAGGGATCTCTGATTCTGCTACCAAGCTAGGTGTAGCACACTCTCATTGACCAGAAGAATGTGTTAACAGAACAGAAGCTGAACCACCAGGTGGGAATAAAAAGGCAAATGCATCCTTGATTTTACAAATGAGAAACTGAGACCCAAGGAAATTAAGAGAATTGCATAAGGTCACCATATAGTAAGTTACAGAGCTAGGATCTGGACCCAAGGTCTATGTCTGTCAGAAATAAGACCTGAAATGACATCTTCCCTCCTCCACCCAACTTGGAAATGGCTACAAGTAGAGACAATTAATGTGTGCATGTAAAAATAAGAGGACATTCTTTCTCATTTATAGACAGTACTTTATTATCAGTGAGGTTCCATCTAACAATAAAATTTAGTGATTTTGTAATTCGAAATTCTGTTTTTTATCATTATAGTGATATTAATGACTACAATGAAGCCCTAAAGAGGATTTTATCTTTTATTTAAGAGAAGGTTGTCTTAAAAGACCCTGGGGGTAACAAACAACCAAGAGGATTTAGTGAAGACATTTCAAAGCAAGTATAATCTTGGAAAGAGTAAGGAAAATTAAGAACTATTAAACAGGGACATGGAAATTTCTAACACAAGAAATACTTTAATTTGTTAATATTATTTTCCCCAATCATATGTCAAGACAATTTTTAGCATTCCGTTTTACAAGATTTTGAGTTCCAAATTTTTCTCCTTCCCTTTTCTTCCCTCCCTTCCCTTTTTTTCCCTCCCTCCCCTTCTCTCTTCCTGAAATGGTTATATAATTTGATATAGGTTATATATATGTATGCTATCATGTAAAACATTTTATATTAATCAGAGTTGTGAAAGAAGAAACATGAAGAAAAATGCAAATAAGAATAAAGTTAATGAAACAAATTTACTTCATTCTGCATTATAAGTCCATCAGGTCTTTATCTAGATATGGATAGCATCTTCTTTCATAAGTCCTTTGCCCTTGTCTTAGATCATTGTGTTGCTAAGAGTTTTTATTAATATTTGAACATTACACAATGTTGCTTAAAATATGTATAATGTTTACCTGGTTCTAATCATCTCACTTTGTATTAGTTTGTTCAAGATTTTAAAAGTTTTTTTTTTCTAAAATCTGTCTGTTTCATAATATTTCATACTAACATTCTATTACTTCCATATACCATAGTTTGTTCAACCATTTCCCAATTGATGGTCATCCCTACAATTTCCAATTTCTTGCCACCACCAAAAAAGGTCTGCTATAAATATTTCTGCATATCATGTAAGTCCATTTCTTTTTTAAAAAGTATCTCGTTGGGATACATGCCTATTAATAGTATTGCTAGGTCAAAGGATATGCATGGTTTGCTTTCCTTTTCGGTATACTCCGAAATTAAATGTCACAATAATTGGACAAGAAGGTGAAGTTCAGAACTCCACCAACAATGCATTTATGTCCAAGTTCTCCTACAAATTCTCCAACATTTATCATTTTTCTTTTTTATCATATTAACAAATCTGATAGATATGAACTGGTATCTAATAGTTATTTTAATTTGTATTTCTCTAACCAAAAGTGATTTGAAGTACTTCTTCATATACCAATAGTTTTGATTTCTTCATCTGTAAACTGCTTATATAGCCACTGACTGATCATCAGTCAATTGGCAAACGATTTGTATTCTTATAAATTTGACTGAGTTTTCCATATATTTGAGAAACGAGACCTTTGTTACAAACACTAGTTGCAAAGATTGTTTCCCAGTTGTCTACTTTCCTTCTAATCTTAATTACACTGGTTTTGCTTATACAAAAGCTTTATATGTTTTGTTTATTTATTTTTAATATACATTGCTTTAATGAATCATGTTGGGAGAGAAAAAGCAGAACAAAAGGGGAGAAACATGAGAGAGAAAATGAAAACAGAAAAAAGAAATGAACATAGCATGTGTGGATTTACATTCAATCTGCATAGTTCTTTTTCTGGCTGCAGATGGTTTTCTATCCAAAGTCTATTAGGACTGTGATCACTGAACCACTGAGAAGATCCAAGGCTTTTAGAGTTGGTCATCACACACTACTGCTGCTATTATGTACTGTCTGCTTGTTTAGCTCAACATCAGTTCATGCAAATCTTTCCAGACCTTTCTAAAATCATTATGTTCATCATTTTTATAGAGCAATAAAATTCCATTATTTTCAAATGCCACAACTTATTCAGGCATTCCTCAATTGATAGCCATCTAATCTTTTTTTTTCTAATTCTTTTCTACCATAATGAGAGCTGCTACAAAAATTTCTGTACATGTGAATCCTTTTCCATCCTTTATTATTTCATTGGAATACAGACTCAGTAGTAGCATTAATGGTCAAAGAGTATGCACAGATTTATAACCCTTTGGTTAGTTCCAGATGCTCTACAAAATGGTTGGATCATTTCATAGCTCTACCAAAAATGCATTAGTGCCTAATTTCTCCTATATCTTTCCAATATTTATTATTATCTTTTTCTGTCTTATTAGCCAAGCTGAGATGGAACCTCAAAGTAGTTTTAATATGCATTTCTCTAACTAATAACAATTTAAAGCATTTTATATGACTATTGATAGTTTTAATTTCATCATCTGAAAATAGGTTGTTCATATTCTTTGACCATTTATTAATTGGGGAATGACTTGCATTCCTGAATTTTAAGACATTTATTTATATATTTTGTAAATGAGATCTTTATCAGAAATACTAGCTGTAAAAAATTTTTCCCAGCTTTATACTAACTACCCTTTTCATCTTGCTTCTATTGGTTTATTTGTGCAAAGACTTTTTATTAATGTAATCAAAGTTGTCCTTTTTGCCTTTCATAATGTCCTCTAGTTCTACTTTTGTTGATAAATTCTTCCCTTCTCCAAAAGTCATATAGGCAAATTTACCTTTGCTCTCCTAATTTGCTTGTCATGTCACTCTTTGTGCCCAAATCGTGTACTCATTTTTAACCCTATCTTGGTGGGCAATGTGAGATGTAAGTCAATGCGAAGTTTCTGACACATTATTTTCCAGTTTTCCCAGCAATTTTTGTCAGATGATGAATTCTTATCTCAGAAGCTAAAATTTAGGGGTTTATCAAATACAAGACTGCTATATACATTGATCATTGTGCCATTTGTTTCTAATTTGTACCACTGATGCACACTCCATTTCTTGGCCAATACTAAATGATTTTGATGACTGCCACTTTTATAATGTAGTTTTAGGTCTGGTACTGCTAATCTACTATCCTTTGTATTTTTTTCATTAATTCCCTTCATATTTTTGATCTTTTGTTCTTCCAAATGAATTTTGTCATTTTTTTCTAGTTTATAAAATCATTTTTGGTAGTTTGATTGGTATGACACTGAAAAGATCAATTTATCCAGACTTGTCATTTTTATTATATTAGCTCAACCTTCCTATAAGCAATTGACATTTTTCCAGTTGTTTAGCTCTAAATTTATCTGTGTGAGAAATGTTTTATCATTGTGTTTATATAGTTCTGGGTTTGTCTTGGCAGGTAGACACCCAAATATTTATTTTGTCTACAGTTATTTTAAATG
>JAJPUD010018239.1:0-29137 GCA_023553655.1 Myrmecobius fasciatus | reverse complement strand
GCCTCCAACCTCCCCTCTTTCCTCAAACTCCATTTATTAGCCAGTGAGACTGCCCCCCCCAGATTTTAATCCTGAGACCTTCAGTCTCTAGTGCAATGGAGGTTGAGATGAAAACAGGTATCTGAGCAGTGAAGGTCACATCCTCACCAGTCCCCTGGTTAGCTGAGACCTCTGCTGAGAGAAGGGCAGGTGTGGAACCTGGCTGGCCACATCTGTTGCAGGAAGGCTGGAAGGGCATCCCCTAGGCCAGGTCTCCAAAGGAGTCCTGAGTCTCCAAGACACTAGATCCTCCTTGAACCTGGATGCTTTGGGTGTGGGATCTATTGGGTCTCTAAGGCCCCCCATGATGGAGGAGTTAGCTTGAAGACAATCTTCTCTGTTTTTGCCCCGTCTACCCCAACTCAGCCTGGTGAGAAGCATTTATTAAGCATTTACTATGTGGTCAGAATCCTGTCCAGGCTCTACTAAATTTTTTTTTAAAATTAAAACATAAAACAATTATATTTTAAGTGGATAGAGATCCAGCGATGGTGCCAGGGGAATAAAGTTTGAGTTCTGCCTTGGACATATACTGGCTGTGTGATGCTGGATAGTAATTTATCTCCATACTTCTCTCAAGTAATTCTCTAAAGACCATAAGCTGTGGAGAAGGTGCCAGTCTGCATGGGAGAAAGAATTTCCTTATCTGGGAGTTCTCCTCATCAGGGACAGCACAGGTCCAGTATCTGTTCCCATTCAGCAGGCTTTTTGTCAAGACTGTGTGCCCAACTCCTGGCGTAGGGTAGTCTTAAATACTAGTTGTTAATCCCATTTAGCTCCATCCCTTAACAAGCATTTATTAAGTACTTAGCATGTGTCAACTACTGTGCTGGGCCATGGAACATAAATTAGGCTTTGCCCTCACCTGGTCATCCTACCCACACATCTTTCTGTTACTCTAAAGTTCATCGTTCACATCCCAAATGCCCAATTTCTTCCTTTTCCACATTTCCTTATCCTGAAACTTCCCTCAGTTTGTTCTCCACATCCTGCTCCCTCTTTCTTCTGGGACCTTGTCTCGGTCACCTTTGTGGGCCTTAGTTCCTCCTCTGTAGAATGGACCAGCTGAGGAGGACACCATCCACATTTCCTCTCCCTTGATGCTCTGGGGCTCCCTGACTATGAGCCCAGGAGCCTGCTTTCTTCGTTTTCTCTTCTGGATTTGTGTCATAGCCGCGCTGGAGAGGTCTCGTTTGGACCTCGGGGACGGAGCCTGGTCGGGGCTTTGTCCAAGTGGGTCCCGGCCCATCAGGATCTGAGCCAAGATGGGGCTGGTTAGCTGGGGCTCAGGGACCTCTGACTCTGTGAAGTTTTGCAGCCCACTGGGTGAGGGTCCTCAGGAGTCGCAGGCAAGGGGTGCTCAAGGTCAGGGTTGGTTTGTGAGTGGAGGGCCAGACGGACCCAGATGTGGCAGCAGGGCCATGTTAGGAGCTGGAGGGAAACCGGGGTCCTCCTGCCGCTTTGAGGCCAGCCCTTGTCGGGAGCTGCCACATTGAGACACATTTGGGGAGCCCTGAATGAAGTAGAGAAGTGACCAAGCACTGGGGGGTTGGTTTGTGCCTTGTGTGCCTGTTTCTGTCCATCTCTGGGTTGCAGTGCAATCTGCCAACCCTCCATCATTGCTCGTTCAGACTCATGTTCTGCCTCCACTCGTGTCATGTGCCTTCATTTCGCCTTTCACTCCACCCAAACCCACCACGGATAACTCTGTGGAGAAGGGGGGGGGTGCCTGCAGATCATGTGGGAGGGAAGGGAGGGAGATGGGGGGAATAGCCAGGACCCTTCCCCAGCTCGGAGACAACGGAGCTCCTACGGCCTCCTCCTTCTCTGGGCCTCCCTCTCTGTCCACTCTGGGTCCACCCCTTGAGGTGTGGTGGCGTGGCTCAGGTTAAGGCGATGGAGTCCGAGTCTTGTCTCTGAGGCTTGTGGGACTCTAGCAAAGACCCTGAACTTCTGAGCTTCAGTCTAGGAAATGGTCCTGACAGAGGGATGCTGTGAGGTCCCCCCCGATGGCCCAGGCAATGTGCTCTTAAAGTCAGTAATTATCATGGAGTTTGACCTGGGTCAGACACCTCCACTGCCCAGAAATAGCTGAGAGAGGACGTCATAGGGCTTATCCTGGGGGAGCAAAAAAGAAGCCCCTGCACATCTGGTGCCTTTTTGGGTCAGTCACATCGTGATTTAAGGTTTGCCAAAGAGTTTATGTCAACGATCCCATTTGATCTTCACTCAATCCTGGGGAGCCTTGCAACTATTCCATACTCCCTCCTCTCCCTTTATTCCTTCCTGAGCAAATGTATTCAGAGATGTGGACATCTCCCAGCTGAAAAAGGGTGGGGGCAGGATTTGAATCCAGGCCTTCTGAATCTACTTGGGTGGCTCTTTTCCCAGGATGCCACCCTGCTTCTGTAAGCTTTAGCTCTTTGTCTAGAGGAAAAACACTGGGGTCCTGAGGGCACCCAACTGTTCTGACTGAGGGGCAAGCTATAGGAATCATTTATCCATCTGTCAGGTATCTATCTATCTATCTATCTTTATATGTCTCTATACATCTTTATCACGTATTTCTATATTCATCTGTATTTATCTATCCATTTATCTATAGTAATCTGTCCATCCATTTTTTTTCTTTCTCTATAGCTGTCCATGTACTTATCTTTCTATATTCATCTATCTTCTTTCTTTCTCTTCCTTCTGTCCTCTCTTCTTTCCTTCCTCCCTCCCTTCCCTTTTTCTTTCTTATTTTCTCTCTATTCATCTATATCCACCCATCCATTTATTATTTTCATCTATATTTATTCATCCATTTATCTACCTATATTTATCCATCCATCTACCCATCCTTCTTTCTGCCTATCTGCTTTTCTATCTCTATCCACTCCCTTATCTTTTTACATTTATCTATCTATATCCATGCATTTATCTATAACTATCCACTCATTTTTCTCTCTCTTTCTCTGTTCATATTAGCTACTTATCTCTTTCTATATTCAACTACCTATGTTTATCAATCCATCATCCTTCCTTCCTTTCCTTTCTTCCTTCCTCCCTCCCTCCCCCTCTTTTTCTTTCTTTCTTTTGTCTTTATTCATCTATATCTATCCACCCACTTACCTCT
This sequence comes from Myrmecobius fasciatus, assembly GCA_023553655.1. Classification (NCBI taxonomy): domain Eukaryota; kingdom Metazoa; phylum Chordata; class Mammalia; order Dasyuromorphia; family Myrmecobiidae; genus Myrmecobius; species Myrmecobius fasciatus. The sequence goes on along the minus strand of JAJPUD010018239.1, from coordinate 25,980 downwards.
TTTCATCTACATTTATTCATCCATTTATCTATCCTTTTTTGCCTACCTGCTTATCTCTCTCTCTCTCCCCCCATTTCCTTATCTTTTATATCTATCTATATCCATCCATTTATCTATAATTGTCCATTCATTTTTCTGTCTTTCTCTGTCCATCTATTTATATCATCTACTTATCTTTCTATATTCAACTACCTATGTTTACCCATCCATCTTCCTTCCTTCCTTTTTCTTTTCTTTCTTTCCCGCTATCCATCTATCTCTATCTATCCATCCACCTATCTCCTTCCTTTCTTTTTCTTCCTTCTTTCCTTTCTCTTTATGCATCTATCTATATCCATCCACTTATCTTTCTATTTTCATCTATATTATTCATCCATTTACCTACCTATATTTGTCCATCCATCCATCCTTCTTTCTCCCCACTCCCTTATCTGTTTATATTCCTCTATCTGCAGCCATCCATTTATCTGTTTATCCCTGCATCTTTCCGTATCTCTCTCTCTCCCACCCACTTCTGTATTTCTTTCTTTTGTCCGTTCTGTCTGTCTGTCTGTCTCCATTCCTCCATGTATCTCTCTCTTTACCCGTCCGCGCATCTATCTAATTAAGGAGCAAAGCTTTAGCGCTAGAAGGAACTTGACAGATTTAATTAACTTCTCACTTCTTGAGGAAGCGGAGCCCAGAGAAGGGGAAGGGCTTGGCCCCTGAGCACAGCAACTGCGCATGCTCAGAGACCTTGAAGGAGACCTTAGAGGTCACTAGGCCCCGCCTCTCCTTCCCCACCTGAGCAGGCGGAGGCCCAGAGAAGGGAGGCCCTCGGCCCGAAGCGCCGGGCCAGTAAGTGTCTGCGGCGGACGCCAGGGGGCGCTCTGGGGAGCCGCGGCTCTGCCCGGGGAGCCCTCTCCCTGGGGGCGGGCCGAGCCCGGGGGGGGCCTTCGGGGTCACTAACGCCTCGCTGTCTGTGTCCTTGCAGCCACGCCCACCGGGCCACCCGCCAGCCACCCCGACAGAAAAGGAGCCGACTCCCTGAAAGATGGTGCTGCTTTGGGACGCAAGGGGAAACTCAGTGACGTCATCTGCATCGAAGACTAAGGCCCCGCCCTCGTGGGGCCGATGCCCGGAAGTGCCGCCGTGTCATATCAAGTGTTCTTCCAAAAAAAAAAAAAAAAAAAAAGAAAGGAAAAGGGAAAAAAGAAAGAAAAAGAAAAACAAATAGCGACAAAAAACAAGCCCAGTTCCAGAACTTCTTAGAAGGGATTCCATTTATTTGTACATCTTTTGCACTTTCTTATTGAAGACTCGAAGAGTTTGTCTTGATAAAAGTTGAATGAATTATGAAGGATTATAATGTTCACAGTATTTATGTCTCCGTTTTTATCAACATGCATAAAGTCCGGAGGGAAACCTCGCTGGAGCCCCATTTGTAGACTTGTGGACCCTCCCCCGCCAGTTGGGACAAGGCTTGGTTTTCCTGTGCCGCCTCCTGGCCATCATTGTGTTTGAGCCGCTGCATGCGCCCTCTGACCGTTCTCCCGGCGCCGCCTCCGGTCAAAGGCCGCTCTTGTTGGACCCCGGGCTCTGGAGCCCAGTTCCATCCGGGCTGCGCAAGGCCAGCTCTGAGAATGAGCTCAGCAGGAGGCCCTTGGCCGTTGCTTTGTCCTCCTGTCCCTGCCCCAGAGGCGACTTGGCTCATGTTCCGCTCTCCCGCCCGGCGCCCATGGAGGTCGGAGGCCAGTCCGGACGATCCAGAAGGTGCTGATTCCTCGGGCCCAAGCCCCTCTGGCCCAGCACCGCCACAGGTTCATCGGGGATCCCTGGCGCTCCTCCCCTGGGCCCTGACAAGAGGGGCTGGGGGCTTAGAATAAGAGATTCCTGGGAGGAAGAGGAGCTTGTCTGTGTCCGGGCAGGGGGCATGGGGGGGAGGGGGAGACCATTTTTTCCTGTTGTGGCCGGAAGGCTAGTTTGATTGACACCAGCAGGTTGAGTCCGTTTGAGTCATCTAAGTTCTGTCAGATGGAGGAGGGCATGAGCTCCAGGGGCCAGAAGCAGGCAAGGGGAGGGGAAGGCAGTTGCAAAATGGCAGATTTGGGCTTGATGTCAGGAAGAACTCCCAACGGCTCAGTCCCACCGTGGAATGGCTTACCTTGGGAGATTGTGGGTCCCCCTCTTTGAATGCCTTTGATGCTAGAAGACCGCTTGTTGGGGGAGCTGTAGAGGAGATTCATCTTTGTATATTAGTTGGAGCAGATGGCCCGAGGGGTCCCTGAAACGGGGGACAGAGTGGAGAGGAAGGAGAGGCTCGGCAGCTAAGGAGTCATGGGATAACCCTGGCCTGCAAGAGTTTAGGTCTGTTTTGAGGGGAGTCTAGAGCCTTTCCATCCTGTTTCTCCAGCACCTTTTTTGTCCCTTTGAGCAGCCAAAGTCTTTCCGTATGAAAGGGATCCTAACTTAGACCTTGCTTCCTAGCTGCCGCTACTCTTCCTCCAGACCTAATATGTGCTGGGTATCAGTGCTTGGTGAGGAGAAGGGGGAGAGGGAGGAGCCTTCAGAGTAGATGGAAAGGGGTCCCTCCTCCGGGAGTTCCCCTTTCTGTCTGAGGCCAGAGTTGGGGTTAATTAAGCCCTTGCTGTGTGTCAAGCGCTGTGTTAGGTTCCTGCCCTCAAGGAGGGCAAGGGACCTTTTATTAAAAAGGAGATAGCAAGTTCTTGTGGGAAGTCGGCTGCGGATGATGGAAAAGGTCACACATATGCTGCTGATGTGACCTGGAAAGAGAGATGGGCCTTGGTTCTGGGCCTGTTCTGCCACTTGGTTGGCTAGCTGAGTGACTTGTGCCAAGTCCCTTTTCCTGGGTAGTCGCCCTTAGGATATAAGAGGGTGTTCTCTGCTCTCCAAGGCCCCTTCCCACCCATTCAGGGTAGTACAGGGGGTCGGGGAGACTTTTCCGTTCCTCTCCCCAAGTTGAGATTAAAAGTAGAAGTGGCAAGAGCATTGGATTAGGGAAAAGCACTTCAACTTTGTTCGGTGGGCCCACTGCAGTGTGTGTGTAGCAGATTCACCGATGCCGGCTGCCTCCTTGGCAGTCCATAGTGATCACTGAATGCCATTTCCATAAACTTTATGTTCTTCAGTTAGTAGTACCTCCTCCCCCGAGGCTCAGGCCGACAGGTGTGTGTGTGGGGAGGGTGGGGGGCTGTATGCATGCCTGTTGCAAGGTCACTCTCCTCCGATCGTGTCCCTTGGACATTTCTCTTCCTTGGCCAGACATCACGGTCCTGCTTTTCCCATCATTCTCCAGGGCAGAGCTCTTGCCAGGGGCAGCTTGGGGCCCCCAGGAACCTGAGATGACTACGTGGTCTGCTGCCTTCAGACCATGAAGTCTTTGGCCAATAGCCTGAAGGGGCTCCAAGCCCATGGGCGCCATGTTGGTCCTCTCCAGGGGATGTCTGTCACTTTATTCATCCAATGAATGAGTCAGCATTGCTGCTTATGATGATTGTGCTTGTTTTTCTGTCCCCTTGCTCCCCGTCTATCCCTCCTTTATTTGGCTTCCTCCCCTGTTTGCTCTTGCTTTGAGTAGCATCTTCTTGATCGTCATTCTGCTCTTTGAGGACCCTCGGGGCTAATGAGGGTCCTGGTCCCCCCTGCCCTTCACTGGGCCTACGTGCCCTCCTTGGCCCCAAAGGGGGCCCTGTGGGCTGAGGTCATCCATGACCACACTCTTTTCCCAGACTGGTATTTGGGGAGCTGAATCCCTTGGGGGGGTGCCTGATAGACCATCCCTGCAGAGATCCTCATATTTTAAAGGAGGAAGAAAAGTCATCCTCTGTCCAAAGTGGAGGGGGGGGGGACAAGTCAGCTGTTTTCAGGGTCTCTATTTGGGAGATTTTCAAGCTCCCTTGCAATGGGGCAGATTGGGAGACCCTCAGTCAATGCCTGGTGAAGTTATATGCCCTTTGGGGGTTGGACCTTGGGCAAAATCCCTTCCCTTCGATGAACCTCAGTTTCCTCTTCTTTAAAATGAGGGATTTGGCCTCTTAAATTTCCTCCCAGATGCTCTTGCCATATTTTATGGTGTTATTAGTTAAATCCAGGAGTCTTGGGCTTCTGGGGGGGCCTTGGGGTTGAGAATCTTGAAAGTCTCCATTGACCCTGGGCAGGCTGGGAGAGTTTTTTGTGGACCTTCAGTTTTTCTGTTCTCCAAACACATCCCTTCCTTTCCTCCCTAGCCAATCTGTCTCCATGGACCATAATAGATATAAAGAAGAAATTAGTGTCCAATCTTTTATCTTGGGGGAGAACCATTTCCCTTTCCACATCAGCTTTTATTTAGTGACTTGGCTGAGATTGTGACTGGGGGCGGGGCAGGCTTAGGAGAAGGCTTCCTGGTGGAGGGGGTGGACCACCTGCCTCCCTAGAACCCCTTCCCAAGCCCTTTCCATGCCCTTGAGGTATTCATTCTGGTTAGGCAGGAAGGAATATTCTTTTTTTAATCTTGTTTCCCAAATCTGGGTTTCTCAGAGATGTAAAAAGCATATCGAGGGCTTGGAGAAAAAGGGTCTGATTAGGCCTGAAGGAACAAGTGGAAAAGCCTTTGTTAAGGGCTTGTGGGGCTCTGAGCAAGTCATTTAAACTCCTGGGGAGCAAATTCTTAAGATCCCCCAAGAGTGCTCTGGGCTAATAAAGGAAAGGTCTGGGATCTGTCCTTCCCCTCAGCACCTGCTGTGGGCCAGAGATAGGAGAAGGAAGGTTCTGGTCCTGCTATAGGTTCTAAGAGGAGGAAGGTTCTGGGCCTGCAGTATTTAGGTTCTAAGAGGAGGAAGGTTCTGGTCCTGTGGTACTTAGGTTCTAAGAGGAGGAAGGTTCTGGGCCTGCAGTATTTAGGTTCTAAGAGGAGGAAGGTTCTGGGCCTGCCATAGTTAGGTTCTAAGAGGAGGAAGGTTCTGGGCCTGCCGTAGTTAGGTTCTAAGAGGAGGAAGGTTCTGGGCCTGCTGTAGTTAGGTTCTAAGAGGAGGAAGGTTCTGGGCCTGCGGTATTTGGGTTCTAAGGGGAGGAAGGTTCTGGGCCTGCGGTATTTGGGTTCTAAGGGGAGGAAGGTTCTGGGCCTGCCGTAGTTAGATTCTAAGAGGAAGGTTCTGGTTTTGACATAGTTAGGTTCTAAGAAGAGGAAGCCGCTGAGAGAGCAGCGGAGAGCAAGCTTGGGAGGAGCAGGGCCTGGAGAAGCAGAGACGGCAAGGGCTCCTTGGCCAGCTTGGGGGGGATCTGGGGGAACACAGAGGCAGAGCCTCCAGGAAGCCAAAGGAAGGATGGGCAGAGCCGCCCGGGAGCCAGAGTGGGCTTGGAGGCCGGGGAAGGCGGCTTGCGGCCGGACTCCTCCGCCTTAGTTCGGCAAGAGAGCCCCGGTCTGTGCCAAGCCAGGAGGCTGCCGGGGCCGGGGCCGAGGGTCTGCCCCTTGAGCTCTCCCGTCTGAAGCGTATTTTGTCGAAGAAATTGGCGTTTTATGTAACCCGATGTTTACAGCCCGAAGTCTTTAAGTTTTTGTGTTGAGAAATTTGTCTTAATTTCTAGATTTTTTTTTAAAGGGGAAAAAACAAAGTATTTTTTTAGGTACGAAAACTCACAATGGATTTGCGGGTGTACGTGTTTGTGCTTGTGTGCGGTATGAGCTCGTCCAGTAAGTAGTGATTCGAGACCCGGACTTGCCTCCAGCCCCGAGCTCGGGCTTGGCCGGAGGGTCTCCCTCCGTCCCCCTCCCCCCCTAGTCCGGCGGGCCGCCCGGGCAGCCGCTGTTGGGAAGGCTGTTCGCTGCCCGATGGGTTTTTCTTTTCTTCTTCTTTCCTCTTAACCACCAAATCAATGCTTCGTTCCCAGCGAGGTTTGGGCGCCCCGGAGGATGGCCGGGCTCAGCGCTCCCACGGCCGGCTCGCCGCCACGATTCCGCGTGGGTCCGCCATGCGTGGCCGCAGCGCCACCGACCGGGCCTTGGGCGGGAGGGTGGACAGATACTGTAGCCGACACGATGGCATCTACTTTGTACTCTGTGTGTATCTGTTTTTGTTTTCTGTGTTTTAAATAAAGCCTTTGAGAAAGGAATAAACCCAGAGTTGGACTCCTCTCTCAATAACGGGGAGACGCTCCCCCGGGGGCGCTGAGAAGAGCCATCGCTGGGTCCCCCCAAATGCAACCTGGCGCTTTTATGCAGGGAAAAGGGGGCAAAATACACCCTGGTTCGACTGGGGGAAGACTCGGTGACGGGGACTGGGGAGAGGGGCTGCCGTCCCGCAGTTTATTCACTAAGAGTCTGGCCAAATAGCCCAGACCGCAGAATAGACGAGCCCCAAGACCGCCGCGCGCTCTGCACTTCTCTAGCTCCGATGATCCAGGGGTCAAGAAGCCCCGCCCCCATCTCCCAATGAGGCAAAGGGGGATCCGCGGACGGATGCGGGGCGTGTCCCGTGTAGGGGGAGGGAGGCGCGTGACCCTTCCTAGGGATCTTGGGCAAAAAAGGAGTTAACTGACAAGCCGGGGGTCTCCCTTAGCCCCCCACTCCCCACTCCACCTCCCGACCCTTTTTGGTCGGGAATGACTTTTTTTCGTTCCCGATTATTGGCTGAATTGAATGGGGGGAGGGGCAGAGTGAGGTGAGCGCACAGGAGGGGTGGGTGGATGCAAGAGCTGCAGTGTGAGGACCCTCCCGACTTCTCAGGACCGCACTGACCCCTTCTCCCAGGGGTCACTCCCTCCGCCGCTCCCCGGCCCCCGGAGCTTCGATCTCGGGCTCATGGGGGAAACTCAAAGCGCCAGAGCCAGCAGCGGTCAGTAAGGCTTATATTTTATTATTTGTCATTCCATAAATACAATGGCTGAATCCCGGTCCGAATCTCCACTTGGAAGCCCGATGGTCTGTGGAGATTTGGGCCTAGACAGGTCTATGCAGTCAGCTTGGAAACCAGTGTACATTGGTGTGTAGACATATGTACATATATGCATGCATATATATACATACATGACGCATATTAGATAGAAAAACCCAAACCAAAGTGAAATCAGAGCACATGGTTTACATGACGTGAAGAGAACAGAAGATGAGAGCGAGCCCCTCTGGGTACTGGGGGAGACCAAGGTTTTGGGGGCCCCCCCCGGAAGGGATGCCGCGGGAGTCCGTGGAGGTTATTAACTTGGTGGTTACAGAAGGGCGGGAGGCGCGCCCCGCCCCGCGCCTTGCCCTGCCCGGCCTTTCCAGGGGTAACCAAGCCTCACCACGGGACTCACTCTGAGGCTCTTTGCTGGAGCCCCGCGGCTCCCAGAATCCTGAGGGGGCCGTTAACCTCCTGATCCCCCTTGTAGTCTCACACATGCTATTCAGTGCATTTAAAAACTGGCTCTGAGGCGGCCTCCAAGGCCCGGCCAAGCTGCCAAAGGGGGGGGGGGGTCCCAGACAGACACAAAAACCCCTCCTCCCCCCGGAAGGCTTCCTGCAGAGAACGTGCTTCGGTTCACACTCGGAATGGTTTTCTCCCCTTGATCCGGAGGTGGGAGCCCCATCGCTCCCCAAGCGCCTGCGGGGCGGAGGGGGCTCAGTGCCCCGGGGGGTCAGCCGCGTCCCAGGTCCCCTTCCCCCCTGCTTGCACTCACGGGCCACTTCTTTTCAGGGAAGCGGGGAGGGCAAGGCCGGTGTTCACCTCTAGGACCAGAACTCTGGGTGAGAGCTCCCCCTCCCCCCTAACCTGTGCCCACAAAGTAAGAAACTCGGCCGGGAAGGGGTTCTCCAGGAGGGGTGTTTGGGAGTGTGGGCCCATATTCCCCATATTCAGTACTGTACCCCCCCTCCCCCAGGCCGGACACAACCGGACTCGGGAGCTCTGAAGTACCTTTTGTCCCGGCATTCTCACCCACTCAGGACCCTGCTCCCCGCTCCCCCTGTGCCCGAGAGGGGCCCTGCTTCCCACATGTGTGCCCAAAGGGGGGGGCTGCTTCCCACACCTGTGCCCGGCTGAGCACCTGAGCCACTGGTGGCTCTCCCAATCACAGGCCCGCCCACAGGTGGGCTCAGGGCCAGGGCGGGTTGTTCTTCTGGCACCAGCAGGGGGCCCTCCTGCCCACCTGGAAGCCCATTGGTTCTGGCTGATGAAGAAGTGATCCCTTTCAGGGCCAGCCTGAGGACCAGCCTGTATGGCCCAGACCCCCACAGCCTCTGGGCCAAGGTTCTTCATCTATCAAAGGAGTTTTGTGGAACCCAAAGCAATCAGTGGGGTGGCTCTGATCCGGGTACTTAATCTGGGGCTGTGAACTGAAAAGAAACTCATCGCTCTTTTGTAATCCTGCCTGCAGAAGCTCCCTAAGCTTTCCAAGGGGTCCATGACACCAAAAGATCCTTGGAAGGATCCTTGGGCTGGCCCGATCCTTCCCAGACCGAAATCCCATGAACCTTTTCAGCTGTGGGCTGGCCCATTCACCCCCCTCCCAACTCTGGTTCTGACCCAGAGTGCCAGTCTAACCGCTGGCACCTGTTGGGCTTTTCCTCAGGACTTAGGTTTTCCCGGGGGTCTTCCCTCATCTCTCCAGGGGTCCTCCCTGGCCAGACTGATGGAGCCGCTGGGACCCCTGGCCAGGCTGGACCAAGGCTTGCGGTTTGGCCGGGTCAATGGGAAGCTCCCCCTTGGCCACAATCCTCCTGAAAAGCTCATGGCAGGGAGGTGAGCTGGTCCCCCAGAAAGCAGAACCAGGAGACAGATCTGGGCCCCCCTCGTGGACCACTGTTTGGGTCTGGGTTGAGTCAGTGGTGGCTGGGTCCCTTCTCCCCCTGAGACTCTACAGATTCAGGCTGGTCAGTCCAAGGAAGCTGATCCTCCCTCTGCCCACGGAGGAGGCTGGCCTCCCCCCGCCTGGTGACCCTGGCCTGGACCCAAGCTGGTCCCTCAAAAGCCACTGAGTCAGCATTGGGAGAGGCACGGGGATGCCAGGTTCTACACCTGAGAGGTCCTGAGGGCTTGGGGAGCATCAGCACCCGGGCACGCTCGCTTGACTAATTCATGGCCACCTCACCCTTCACAGCTCTGATCACCGGCCCTGCGGCGAGCCCGCCACAGTGCTCTGTGTTTGGGCCAATCCAACACATCTGCTTCCTTTGCTTAGTATTTCTAGCCTTTACCACATGTGCCTGGCACATGGGGGCACTCACCGGTCAGCTGATGGGCACACAGCTCCCTGGGGGTCCCGGGTCATGCCCCCGAGCAGTCTTGGCCCTTCAGGGCAGGGGATCCCTCTCAGCTCAGATTCTGGGACTTTCAGAGGGCACATGGGCAGTGGGCACTGCTCAGTGATGGCGGGGGGAGCGGGCGTGAGCATCTCCCTAGCTCGGTGCACCAGGCACCTTCGGGAACACTCTGCCTGGCCTGTCCCTCTTCTCATAATTCAGGGCCTGACGTACAAGGACCATCTAACAAAGCTGTGCTGACCCATGGCAGGGGTCCCCGAGGTCAGACCTGCTGTTCAGAAGGGCCCCCCCATCTCTGGGAAGGAAGTCCAGTGGCTATGGCTGCTGCCTGGGGACAAAGTGCTCGGGGACGCTGGGAGTCGTGGGGGGATCGAGGGCCGGCCTCGCTCCTGGGGGACAGAGAAGGTTCTGACACTGTGGGCCCTGCCCGACCCCTCCTGACCTTGTGGTGGGTCAGAGGGGAATTCTGGGAATGCCAGCCCCTTAGAAACCGGAAGTGGGAAGGGATGCCCCAAGAAAGTCCCAGCAAACACTGGGGGCGGGGAGGGGGGTGATCCCCATCGTCTGGCTGCCAGCCCCGGCTGAGGGTGGGAGGATGGGCCAAGCGAGTGTGAGTGTGTGAGCATCTGTCTGTCTGTCTGTGTGAAGACCCAAAAGGTTTGACCTAGAACCCCCAAATCTGGACTTCTCAGAGTGGGCGGGACTGCTTTCAGCGGGCTAGGCCATGGGGGCCCCCAGGGTCTCTGGGACTCTGAGGAAGGAGAGCTACCTGGGTCCTGGCTACACCGGGGGGCCATGGGAGGGGCTGGCGTGCCCTGCCAGGGGGTCCCCGAGTGGAGCGTCACTCCTCCTCACTGGGCAGCCCCTGAGGTCCTTTCTGAGAGTCCGAGCCTCGAGTTTCTCTCTGGGGCATTACCCAACTGGAGGTGCTGGGGGGGGGCAGACAGACGCGCCAGAGGCGGCCATTCTCTCCTACCACTGCGGAGATGCGGCTGCTGGACTTCTTTCCCAACCTCTCAAATCAGGGTCTCTCTCCCACCCAAGGCTCCTTTTTAAGAGGGTTCCTTCATCACAACTCTCATTTTCTCCAGAGACTCTGGATCCACTCTGACTTTACTTAGTGGGGGCAATGGGGGGTGGGAGGCAGACCCCCCAAACCTGGGCCAGCGTTCTGCTGAGAAACAAAAGATCTGACAGCTATCAATCACTGAGTAAAGGCAGGGGACGTTCCGGAAGCCCGGGGACGTTCAGGCTCTCAGGAGAAGGTCCCTCCATAAATCCATTGTGTGTGCGCGTGTGTGACCAGCGCGCAGACGTACACGGATGGGGGCTTCTCCGGGGGGAACTCACCGCGTCTCTGGGCAGACAACACAAAGCAGTTCTGGGCCGGCTCTCGCCTCCTTTGGCGGCGGCGGCGGAGCTGAGCAGACACGGCCGGAGAGCGTGGAGAGCACGGAGGAGGAGCCTTCCTCGCTGGGACGCTTCTCCAGCACGAAATAAACTTTATTATAGGAAAGCAGCGAATGTGGTCTCACAGCAATGTCTGAAGGATCTTCCCGAGGACGTCTCGACGTGTGTTCTTGGATGCAAAAGCACAGGCTTCACCTTGCTTCAGTAACAGCTTAAGCGAGCGGACAGGAGGCGAGGGGGGGGACAGGGACTGTCCAAGCAGGTCCAGGAGGGGAGGGAGGGGCAGGATTAGGACCGGTAGTCCTTTTTGCTGTAGGGTTTATTGCCCAAAATACTATCGATCTCATGGATGATGGAGGACGACAATTTGGGAAGGACCTGCACAGAGAGACGGACAGACATCATGGGCCACGGGCCAACAGGGAATCGCTGCCATCGGGGTACGTCTATGTGTGCTTGAGGGGTAGTTGTTGGGGGAGGGACCCAAAGGGACCTTTGGCCAGTGTTTGAACCCCCAGAAAGATGGCCCCCTCGCTGCTGTCGCCCCTCAGTGTGAACACTGGGACCTGTGAGAGACTGGGAAATGGGGAAGGAAAGGGCCTTGAATTTTGGCCCAAGTCTGGTGCAGGACACGGTCCGAGAGCCCCCCTCCCCCCCCCTGCTGCTAATCTTTCCTGGACTGCTGGACAGTGGCCTCGGCCCCTGGCACTGCCGGGGTCCAAGGGAAGGTTCGGCTGAGAGAGAGGTCACTCAGGTGGCTTTTGGCTTTCTGGAGGTCCTGCAGCCCAGCCCGAGCCCCTGGGAAACCAGCCCTGGGGGGGAAGGGGGAGCCCAAGAGGACATCAAGGGGAAGGTGAGAAAGGGTGGCCCACTGCCCCTCCCCACACCGGCCAAGCAGGGGGGCTCACCTGGATGGCACCGATATTCTCCATTAGCTGGTCTGCGTTGGAGGCCCCGAGCAGCACCGAGCTGACGCCCTCGTTCCTCAGACACCAGGCTGGGGACACCCCACAAGCAGCTGTTAGGGGACCCCCAATAGGGCCACAAAACAGGCCCTGCCCCTTAGGGAGCCTACACTGCTGGGAAGGCCACGCTCCACAGCTGCCCCTTGGGCCGGCCCCCCTCACTGTGGCCAGTGGCTTTTAGGCCCCCTTGCTGCGCCCCCGGCCCAGGGGTCAGAGCTGCTCGGCCAGGGCCCATTCACTGGCACCAGAGGACCCTGCCCTGCCACACCATTATTTCCTGTTTCCTGCCGTCAGAAATGTTAACTCCCAGAGGGCAGAGACTGTATTTTTGTGCTTCCCCCCAATCCTTAACATAGAATGGTAAGTGCAAAAATTGTTGTTCTTTATTTCTCCCTTCCTCCTTCTTTCCTTCTTTTGTCCCTTCCTTCTTCCCCTCCCTCTCTCCTTCCTCCCATTCCTTCCCTCCTTCCTTCTTTCCTCCCTTCCTTCATTGTTTCCTCCCTCCCTTCCCTCTCTTTCTCGTTTCTTCCTTCCTTCCTTCCTTCCTTCCTTCCTTCCTTCCTTCCTTCCTTCCTTCCTTCCTTCCTTCCTTCCTTCCTTCCTTCTTTCCTCTCTCCCTCTCTTCCTTCTTCCCTTCCTTCCTTTCTCTTTCTCTCTTTTCTTTCCTTTGCACTGACCCTGGGGTGTGCACTATGCCTAGAGTTAGGAAAACCTGAATTCCAACACACCTTCACCCCTTACTAGCTGGCTGAGCCTCTGCCTCAGTTTCCTCATCTGTAGAATGGGGATCCTCGTAGCACCGCCCTCCTAAGGCTGTGGTGAGACCCTTGGCCCCAGGTCTGGCGCAGAGTTGCTATTTAGTAAAAGCTTATTCCTCTCCCCTCCTTCCTGAGGAGACCCTCAGTAAGAACATGGCGGCTTCTGGGCCTGGGGGAAGGAGGGCACTGCCAACGAGGGCAATGGGAAAGGAGACGCCGATGGGACCCTCCATGAGGTCCGGGGGAGGGAGAGGGATTTCTATGCCAAGGTATGGAGGTGGGAGGTTGGACTGCCTGGGACGGCCGGCCCTAGAGCTTTTTGGGCAGAGGAAACCGGACTGCAGAGTGAGGAGGCTGGCGGCAGGCCCAGACGGCGCAGGATGCCTGTGACTTCCAGGCTGCCTCCCTCCTTAGAGGGTAAGCTCTCTGAGGGCAGGGCCGGTTTTTGCATTTCCCCGAATGTCAGCGCACTTTGCTGGGGAGTGACGGAGGAAGGCAGAGCCCCAAGAGGCTGCTCCGGGGCCGAGGCCGGAGATGCGGACAAGTCTCCGTCTGTGCCTTTTCTGGGAACAGACTTCTTTTTCTCCTCCGCCTTTTGTGGGGCCACGGATCAGAGCCGGGGGTCCTTGCAGCCCCCCAGTTGCAGATGAGGAAACTGAGCTTCAGGGGGTGTGAGTGACATACAATATCTGAGGCGGGATTTGCACTCGCCTGCGGGCCTCCCCCCCCCTTCCCCCTTACCGATGGCCAGCTGGGGGAGGGTGCAGCCCAGACGCTCGGCGATGGCCTGGAGCTCCTTCAGCTTGGCTTGCTGCCGCCGGCCCTCCTCACTCAGGATCTTGTCCTTCAGCCACTGGTATCCCTAGGATGGAGGCAGGAGAGGGAAGGGAGGACGCGGCGGTGAGGCTCACAAGGAGAGGCCGCGGCCTCCAGCGCCGCTCCCGGCTCGTTTCTTCCTCCCTGCCCCTCTCCAGGTTCCGAGGCCGCCTCCAGCCCCTTCCACTGTCCCTGTGGCTGAGCCCCGTCCCCTGCTCTGGGCATCTGTGGCACCCCCGCCCAGTCTCCTTGGATCTGGAAGACCCCCAAGGACGGACCGGGGATCAGAGGCCGGGGGGAGTCCATCACCCCCTACACCCGCCGGCGGGGTCTCCCGGGCAGACGGGAGCAGCCTCCTGTGCCGGCCTCCCTGAGCTTTATGAAGGCTCAAGGCGAAGGGCAGGCGTGTGGCCAGGACAAGAGCCCTGGCAGCGCTTCAGGTCTGCCCCAGCCCCTCCAAGTAGGCCCTAGCATCGCCCCCCAGAGGCTCCCACTCAACAATGATCGTCCGGGGTTTCTGAGTCCCTTCCAGCCCAGACTCTCTAAGCCGCTGCTCATTGGGTCCGCGGCTCCCTGGGAGGGGAGCAGTGAGCCCCAGGACACGGGCGGGAGGGGCCGAAGGAAGGCGGAGCCTTGGGGGCGCGGGGGCGGAGGACGGGGCGGCGCACAGAGGGGGGGCAGGAGGGGGTCCCGGAGGACCCTGCTGTGGGGGAGGCAGCGAGAAGAGAACTCCGGGCTGAGCCCGCCTGGGGAGGCCTTTCAACGGGAGCGGGCGCGGGCGCGGGCCGTTGGGGCAACAGGGAGCCAGCGAAGGCTGCTGAGCCGGGGCTGCAGCTCTGCCGCAAAAGCGACTGGTTTGCCGAGCGCTTCCGCTCCGCTATCCCGGTCAGCCCTGGGAGGGGGAGTTCCTCTTTAGTCGCACAGCTGGTTAGTGTCTAAGGCAGGATTTGAACTCGGACCTTCCTGTTTCGGGCTCTAGACCGAGAGCCACCGGGGCCTGACCAGTGTGGCGGCTGCAAATCACCAGAGGGTCGCAAGAGATGTTGCTGAGGAAACCCGAGAGCCCTGGGGGTGCAGGCCACAGGTCGGGGGCCCCCTCCCCGAGCCCGAGAGAATACTGCGGAGCCCCCCGGGCTCCTTCCCCTCCCACTGCTGGGGAGCACGGACCCCGACCTAGGAAAGCTCCGGGGACAGGGACGAGGGGCAGAAGGCTGGACTGCGAAGGGGCTGGGAAGGCACAGTGCTCTGCCCCTCCCGCCCCGCACCTTGGCTGCTCCTCCTTTGACTCCCTTAGGTGCCCCTGTCACAGAACAGGCGTCCCACAGCCTCAGCATCCTGGCAGCTCGGCACGGGGCCAGCCCCAGTAGGGGGGAGCTCAGTAAAGAGGGGACACACAATCGGCTTATCTACTGCCTGGCAGGGGGCCATGGCCCGCCCCACCAGTGCCCGCCTCTGAGCCCTCCAGGGGAGGGAAGCGAGGGTCCTGACCAAAGCTCCTGCTCCCCGGCGCCTCAGGATGGACTTTACCTTCAGCGAGGCTCTTGAGTACGGTGGGATCCCGCTGTCATATTTTCCAGAAACAATTCCACATGCTAGAGGAGACCAGGTCATTGCACCCACACCTGTGATAAAGGAGAAACAACAGGCTAGGTTTATCTAACAATCTATCTATCTAACAATCTATCTGTCTTTCTCTATTCATCCATCCATTATCTATCTCTCCATTCATCCATTTTTCTTTCTCTTTCTACTTTTATCTATCCATCTTTCACTCTCTCCCCCTTCCTCTCTCTCTCTCTCCCTCTCTCTGTTTCTCCATCCATCCATCCATCCTTTTACCTTATCTATCTCTTTCCCTTCCCCCCTCCCTCTCTCTATCCATCTATCTCTCCATCCATCCATCTTTCTATCTTTATCTCTCCATCTTTCTGTCTGTCTCTTTCCATCTATCCATTTATCGTTCTACCTTTATTTCTCTTTCTGTCTCTCCATCTATCATTCCATCTCTCTCTCCACCTCTTACTCACTCTGTCTCCCTTCCCCTCCCCCTCTCTCTTTCCATCCATCTATCTATCTGGCCTTGGGTGAACTCTGAAGTTCCCTAGATTTCCCAGCTGGGCTCTCTGGCTAATGTCATTCTGTCTAAGGTTACCCGGGACCTGGGGATGTGCGGAGGGCCAGCCGAGGCTGGACTCAGAGGATCTGGGAAGGACGGGACTTACCTATCTTGTGGAACAACTCCGGAAGCTGCACCTCCACCTTCTCCCTCTGGAACATGTGATATTCAGCTTGTTCACAAATCGGTGGGATCAGGTTAAACTGCCGAGCCACTGAATAGGCTTCCTGCCAAGGACACCACACACACACACACACACACACACACACACACACACACACACCCCTTTTACAAAGCAGCAGGGATACAGGTCAGATACAATGGGTCATGCCAGTAAATCATGTCCAAAGTCAACTCATAAAGCGTAAAGTGACAAGTGTGTCACAGCTCACTCAGTCGAGCCCCATTTTACAGAGAAGGACACTTGATTTTGCCACAGGTCACAGAGGGAATGAGGAGGAACCCAGATTCAACAACTAAACCCACTGCCTCCAATGACTGAACCCCAAGGGATCTGGACTCTACGTTGAGGGCTGCTTGGCTGGGAGCCCAGGGAATGAAGGGTAAGGCAGTGAGATAAGAAACCATGGGTGTATTTATTTCAGAATAAAGAAAGGGATACTTCTCTGAGTGGACCCCCATGTGGAGCATTCTGCTCTGTTCTGGGCACCATGTCTGAAGAAGGACATGGGCAAATGGGGGCTACTTAGAGAAGGATGACCCCAAAGAGGAGAGGATACCACTGGAATATCTGCTCAGGACCTGGGACAGTTATCCAGGGGATGAGACTTAAGAGGACCCTGCCACTTTTTTCAACTATCTGAATGCTGCTCACATGGAGGATGAGCTGGCTTGGCTTGGTCTCTTGGGGCAGCTATAGAAACAATGATGCAAGGTCCAGGGAGGACTATCTGGGGTTGATTAAAGGTAACAACCCAACAGTAAGTGTCAGAAGCAGGACTGCACCCTGGCTCTTTTTGGCTCTCTATCTCCACTATTCTGTATTTTGTTGTTTAGTCATTTTTCTATCTATTGGACTCTTTGGGATCCCATTTGGGATACTCTTGGCAGAGATACTGGAATGGTCTGTCATTTCCTTCCCCAGCCCATTCTGAGGAAATTGAAACAAACAGTCTTAAGTGACTTGCCCAGGGTCACCCAGCGAGGAAGTGTCTGAGCCCAGATCTGAACTTGAGTTTCTGACTCCTGGCTGGTGCTCTCCCCAGTGCTCCCCTGGTTGTCCCTGCTCTACCATGCTGGCTCACCCTGGGTGAGTAAAGAGAAGCCAGCATTGGGGGTAGATGGGAAGGACTGGGGCTCTCTTGGCTCTGACAGCAGCTTGTGGGCCAGCCCTGGGGGGTGAGGCCCTCATTAGCATAATGTGCAGGGGGGACCTTGACCACCGCAGATGCTTTAAAATTAGCAAGATGCACGTGCTCTGGGGGCCAGTGCCACATACCTCTTAAGGTTACCTCCAGGAACCAGACATCATGGTGATACATATTCAGGGAAGCTCTATATTGTACCTGGGTCATCTCCAGCCAGAGTCTGGTATAGAACAAACTCTCTAAAGCTCTTTTCAGAATAAATAAAGGGATACTTCTACGGAATCACCTCCAAAGTCCAGTATGGAATAAACCTCAAAAACCTCTCATATTGGTTGGGGGCTTTTGGACAGGTTGGGCTTAACCTCAAATGGGGAATCCCATTTAAGTTTTTAAGGGAATTGAGACCAGATTATGCATGGAGGTGGTAGAGAGGCTAGAGGAGGCCCGCTTAAGAGAAGGGCACAGGAAAGCCACAGGATGGAGCTAACAAACAGGAGGCTTCTTGGCTACAGAAAGAGACAGATGATCCCCCTCTTCCAGCCTTCTCCCCTGCCGCCATATTAAGTCAAGGAGAATCTAATGCGCCCTGCTGTTTCATCCCACCAGACCTCAGAATAATTAAGAGGCATCACCGGAACTGGGCTCCCGAGAACTCTTGCCTCTTTAAATCACCATCAACATCATAATTGCTTGCCCCAAAACACAGGGCAGGAGGGGTGGACAGGACAGCTGAGAGGGCCCTAGCTGTATGGCCTTGGGGTCAGTCAGTTGTTATTTCTGAAGCTTTTTTCAGTTTTCTCCTTTGTGAAAGGGGAGGGGGATAAAATTCTTGTCTGAACTCAAAGGGGGCATAATGCACCATCGGAGAATTGGAGAGCTGGAAGGAGCCTTAGAAGCCACCTAGCCAAATTCACACGCCAAAAGAATACCCCCTATGGTGTCTCTGAGGAGTCATCTGTCTGCTGGGGGACCTTCAGAGAAGGGGCACTTGCCTGTTTCCTGAGAAAGCCCCTTCCACTCTGGGAGAGCTTCCTTGGTTGAGCCTAAATCTGCCTTCTAAGTCCTGGAAACTAAACCTCTCTTAACAAGATCTAAGAGAGATGGAGAAGATCTGGAGGAAGCACTTGGAACTCTACAAAGTACTACACCCACGGTGAAGTTTTATTATTATTATTACTATAATTTTTAAATTCTGAGGTTTGTTGGGTTTAAGACCTCTCTGCCACTTCCCAGCTACGTCTCCAAGACTAAGCCATTTGACACTTCTGAGCCCATTTGCTCATTAGTAACATGGGGAGAAGAGTACCCTGTTCCACAGGGCGGTTATAGCATAGTGGATGTGAAACTGAATTTGGAGCCAGGAAAACCCATGTTCAAGTCTTGCTTCTGACAATTTACTAGTTGTGTGACCCACCTCTGTGCCTCTGAGGGCTTTGGACTTGTTGACCTCTAAGTAGCCTTCTGGCTCTGATTCTATGATCTCTAAGGGGACTGTTGGGAAGGCTCTCCTCCCTACCCCTCATATATTGATCCTATGAAAGGGCACGAGGAAGAGCTGTACCCAATGGCTTGTGATCTGTACTAGTGGAGATCCCAGATTCACTGGAGGACTAATAATATTGTGACTTAAAAAGTGCTATTTTATTTTTATGTTCATGTAGGATATTATTGAGAGGCTGTACATAGCCAGTCTTGAAATCCAAAAGACCTGAATTCATGTATTACCTCTGATATGTGTTGGCTGTGTGACCCTGGACAAGTCATTTGACAATTTATAACTCTTCATACCTAACAGAGCTGGGGTCTATCTACATTGGTAGGGGGTGTTTCCTTATTGGAAGTTCTTTATACTAATGAAATCAGATCTCCAGTACCATCTCCCAAGAAATAGTCTCATATATGAATTTATATTTACATATGATAACTATATTAGGTGCGAGTCTGAATTGGTGGGGGGGGATTCCCTCCTTTGGTAGTTTCCTCTGTCAATGAAACCACAAGTCCACCCCCTCTCCCCGACCCACGGTTTCACAGATGGCTTGGGCCCTTTGGTCAGGCTGGCCCATTGCCTTTTCAAGGTCATTCAAGGTCGAGGGCCCCACACTACCATTATCTCCATGGAGCTCCAGCGGGATGTGCCCCAGTACATGGCCATTCCTTGGTTGATGACGTGCGTCATGGCTCGGACAGTCTCTGTCATAAAGGAAAGGGAAAGTGAGTAGTAAGACGTTACGATGGTCTGCTGTCTGTAGAGCATCTGGCAAATTAAGGGGCAGGACACCAAAGGGGAAAAGGGAGAGAGTTTACTGCAAAGACATCTTGCAAGCAGTGTATTTCTAGGCTTCAAACTTGGTTACAAGAGGGATTTTCAGGGGGAAAGGAATTAAAAACAAACAAACACAACGAAACAACCAATAAACCCAAAATGTTGATCTTGAAACAATTATCCCAAACATTTAGTTACAAATCTCTCTCAAAAAGAAAAAAAAAGATCCTAAATGTGACCTTTGAATGTGGTAGAATAGGCTGAAATGAGGGGCTGATGAGACCAGGAAGATGTGATTTAAGATTCCAAGTAGATTGTTTTCTATTCTGGGGAAGAATGAAGGTGTATAATCAATCATTCAGGTTGGATTAGATCAGCCTAATGAGATTTCAATTAAAAAGGTGAAATACAGGAAAAAGTGCTTGTTTTTGCTCATTTTCCTCCCTTTGATTCAGGTCCTAGTAAATAAATTCTAAAAACCAAAATGGAACGAGCCAAATTATGATATTCACATAGTCAAAGGTAGGGCTGAAGGATTAGGAATTATCTGATGTATGTGTATATGGGGGAGGTCGTGGGGAGAGGCAAGAGACTGCATTTTCCCAGTTACACTCAAGTCATTTTGGGGAGGAGGCCAGGCTCCCAGACAGAGGCCTGGGAAAGGAATCCTGCAGGAGTGGTCCTGGGTAACCAGGGGCTATTCCATTTATTCAGATAAAAATGGCATTTTAATTGTACATCTTTCTCTTTCTCTTCCTTTCTTCCATTCCATCTTTTAAGGCAACTTCCATCACAGAATGGCAGAATCTCTCAGAGAGAAATGGGACCTCTTGAACTCACATCTTCTTTGGGGAGGAGGATGGCTCAGACCTAGCCAGTCAGGGAGATAATCTACTTGGTATCTATACTCCCTTTCTAGGCTGGCCCTGAGTCAGCCACTGGGGATCCTGGTGACGCAAAGGAGAAATACTTGTCAGTCTCTAATTGCCCTTTGAAGGAACAAACCAAAGGTGGGAGAGGGGAGCAGAAAAACGAAAAGAAACAAAAACAAAATCGACAGGATGGGATCGTCCTATTGTCTCAGTTTTAGAGGAGCTGCTGATTGGAGAATCCCATTTTGGTTGGCCCATGGGACGTGCTGTGACATTTAAAACAGGACAACTCGGCCTCCGATTGTTATAATTTCGCCTAATCTTTGTATGTGCTTCCTGATGTGTTGGGGCCTCCCACCGGATGACCCCAAGGTCTCCAGGAGACTTCTAGGATGCTAGGCAGGGAAGATGGCCCTAAGGATACAGTGCTTGCAAGGCAGATTGCAAAATGTAACGTGGAAATGAAAATTTGAGAACAAGTGTTTCTAAAAACAAGTTATTAGCATTTGACCACCTCAGAATCCTAACCACTTCCATGGGTGAGCTCCTTTTATATTGTCATGGGGGTGGGGAAGGCAAGGTTGCTAGGGGGGAGAGGTTAGGCTCGCTCCCTGCATTGGGCAGATAGTCCCCAATAGCATCAAGGCTTGGATTTCTCTTAGAACTGAACTGTCGGGTTTTGCCTCTTTGGGATGATGGTGTCGGACTAGCTCATCCCTTCCTGCTCTATACTCTCTGAGCCCAGACTTGAGCTGGACACTCTTTCTCCACAAGGTGTCTTCAGGCTGGCACGGATACCCCCATCCGGCCCTGAGGAAGGCTTTGCCACAGAGACCCAGGTAGTCACTGCTAGTCTGGGGGGCACGGTCCTCTTGGATCACTGGCTGATTCCTAATCTGGCTGATATCCATCTACATGATGGGGTAGGCTGGGAAGACCCAAGTCCCATTGCTGGTGCTTTGGGGCTTATGTTCTCCCTTAGCTGGGAACGCACAAGTCTTGGGATGAATGGAGCTGGAGCAAAGGGCTCTGGGGAGATTACACATAAACCCCTCCCCCTGCTGCAGAGCTTGTTCTAATCTTTCTATTGTGGGCTTTTGCTGACATGCCGTGGTTCCCCATAGCATCAAATTTAAATGTGCTGGAAAAGTGAGTTTAACATCCTATCTCTGCCCCCAGCTGGGTGACCCCGGCAAGTCACTGTTACACAGTAAATGCTTAATAATGGCCTATCATTGCATGACTTCCCTTCTCTAGCCTTCTGTTTCCCCATCTGCAAAATGGGCAGTAAAAAAATAATGGTAATAATGACAGCTGTTAAATCACAGGATTGTTAGGAAGACCAGATTGAATACCCTTAAAGGGCTAAATATCAGTAATTATTATTGTAGCTCTCATTATTAATTATCATTTGGCTGTTATTGTGTACCAGTGAGAGTCCTCAACTTTCCCATTTGTAGCAGTCCTGCAGATTCTCCAATGGTCACTTTGTTTTGAAGATGAAAGGCTGAGGTGGGGGCACCCCTGGCTCACCGGCCAAACCTGTGGCCTTGGGTCCTCTTCTATCTAAACCTTGCTTGGTTAATTTTTAGAAACACTCTCAGGATCACCTGCTCAGGCAGTCAGCCATACCGTCACCATGCAGAACCATGTCCTGGGTTTCTTTTCAGCCAAGGCGCTAACTACACATGCCTTCAAGAAGATAGCCGGGAGGACAGAAAAACAAAAAACCGGACGCATGCCCATCCGTACTCCCGTGCGCCCAGACGCGGGCACTCACATCCACACTCATTCACTCGCCTCCTTCACAACCTCATGGACACAGGCTCTCGTAGTTCTTGCTCTTCCCAAATTAAAAAAAAAAATAATAAGTCTAGCCCACAAAGGGGTCTCTGGCACAATGCACTGAAATGTCCCTTCCATGCAATGACAGGGTGAGGAGTTATATTGGGGTGCAGGCTTGTGGGGAGGCGGGATTCCTGTAGAAATAAAGCTGAGAGTCTGGTAATATCTTGTGCAAGATTGCTAACTTCCGAACAAGAAGACAATGTTGTTACTCTATCACGAGCACAGAGAAAGAGAAGGGGGGGGGGGAGAGATTGAGAGAGGTAGAAAGAAGGAGGAGAGAAAAAGGAAGGGAGGGAGGGAGGAGAGCAGAGAAAGAGACACACAGAGAGAGACATACACACAGAGACAGAGAAAGAAAGAAACACAGAGACACAGAGAGATGGGAGGAAAGAAAAAGGAAGGGAGGGAGGGAGGAGAGCAGAGACAGAGATAGAGAGAGATGGAGGGAGGAGAGAAAAAGGAAGGAAGGAAGGGAGGGAGGGAGGAGAGCAGAGACAGAGACAGAGAGAGACAGAGGCAGAGAAAGAAACAGTCTGATGCAGAGATAGAGACAGACAAGAGTGAAACGGAGACAGATTGAGACAGAGAGCCGGCACATCCCTGACTAGAGCTGGGCAAAAGTCCCTCCGGCTTCCGCTGCCCCAGGCTAGGCTTTTTGGAGGCGCCCCGCCCCCCCCAGAGCAGAGACATCAGCAGCCCCAGAAACAAGGGGGGGCCACAAGGACCCAGCGCTTCCCAACGGAGCCCCGCTCTCACGAGGGCGGTTCCTGCCGTCCGGACTGAGGCGCTGCCCCTCGGCCACAGAGCCCCGCTAGCGGGGGAGGGGCGCCTCGGGGAGGGCGCAGGGACGAGCCGGGGGCGCGCCCGCAGCCACTAATCGCCCCTGGCTTCTCCCCAGCTTTGCCCAACTCTAGTCCTCCCGGACTGGGAGGAGGAGGCGGCGGCCGGCCGCCCCGCGGAGGGAGCCGGGCTAACACGGCCAGGGGGAGGACCAGTCAGCAGGCAGCCCAGCAGCTGGAGATCATTTGCTCGGGGTGGGGGGCAACCAAACAACCAGCAAGCCTACGGGGGGGGTTTGGCCATCGGGGGGGCTGGCACCGGCCAGCGGGGCCATGGGCACGAATGCAGACTTACCAGCTTCCGCGCGGGCCTCTGATCAGAGGCACTGGTCTTGCAAATGTCAGGGTCTTGGGAAAACGGGGTCGAGGACCCCGAGCTAGGCGCCCTGGGGGCCGCTGACCTGTTCATGCCCCATCAAAGCCCCCCCCCACTCGCTAGTCCAGCCGGTACTCCCTGAGCGCACTGGAGACATGAGGGGGCTCCACTGCTGCCCCCCTTCCCCCCCTCCCCAGGGAGGAGGCCCCGGGCAGAACGACACCTGAAGAGCTCTCAAGCACGCAGGGTGGGGGCAGACATGCAGAAAGGGGGTGGGGAGGGGGGAGAGAAGCAATGAAGTGACCACATGGACGGGGGAGGGGAGGGGGTACTAGGAGCTAAGAGGCTAGCTGGATTTTTTT
Source organism: Myrmecobius fasciatus (assembly GCA_023553655.1). Classification (NCBI taxonomy): domain Eukaryota; kingdom Metazoa; phylum Chordata; class Mammalia; order Dasyuromorphia; family Myrmecobiidae; genus Myrmecobius; species Myrmecobius fasciatus. The sequence goes on along the minus strand of JAJPUD010018239.1, from coordinate 2,870 downwards.
CCTTTTACTTGCAAGATGTTTCGGAGGGAAGTTTTTTTTCTTTATGCATTTTATGGAGAAGTTTGTCATCAGGGGGGAAGGGAGCATTGTAAATAAAAATACAGAATCTGTCTCATAAAATGCCACTTGGACACAGAAGTCAATAGTCGGACTGCGGGTACTATGTACCTTCTATGATGAATGTTCTTGACTTGGAAGAACTAAATGGGTCCCCTGGTGATAAAAGAAAGATTTAAAGAGACCAGAGTTTATAACTGCTGGAATATTGTAAGGCACGCTATGACAAAGGGGGGCAGCAGGGGAGGGAGGGAGGATAAATCACTTTTCAAAGACCACTCGTTTTAAGGAAAATATAGAGGTATCAACAATCGATGGGGGATGGCTGGCAATCGCGTCTCAAAGGCCTGATTTTCTAAGTCCTGAAGCAGTGAGGCAAGGCAAGAGGAGGGGGGGGGCGATGGGTGGGCTCAGAGAACCAGAGACCGAACTAAACCAACCCACGCTGCCCTTCCGGCACTGACCTGCTCCCCTGACAGGAGAGAGGAGGCCTGACTCAGGCCCCCAAAGCCAAGGACATTAGGGCGCCCAACACAGAACAAACAGGACGGATTGAGGGTTAGTGGGGACCCGGCTTCGCTAACCAGATGTTAACTTGGGAGGGGGTCGACATTCCATGCAATCGAGAAACACAGAAGGTGAGCACAAGGTCGGATGTGAAACCAGGGAGGCGGGCGGGAGCAAGGGCGCCGGCGCAGAGAGCCCTGGGTCTCTCTTCCAGTGGGAAGGGTCTCGCCCTCTCCCCCGCCTGGGCGCCGGCCGCTTCCCGGGCCAAACCACGGACTGGAAGGCTCCAAAGCCTCTCCGCGGCTTGCTGGTTGAATGCCCACGCTGAGCCTGCCCCGGGTGCTCTCGGGCCCCGGGACTGTGGGGTCGGCTATCTCCCTTCCACATCCTCCGTCTCCCGGCCAGTCAAAGCTGGCCTTGGGGTGGGGGGACATGGCAGCCGGCGTCTCATCCGGAGGACCTACCTTCCATGGGAGTGTTAGGGTCGGGTCTGTTGGCAAATACCACGTCCACATACTCCAGCTGGAGCCGTTCCAACGAGGCCTTCAGACCTGGGGAAGACACGAGCGGTCAACGGGCCGTCCACGGAGGGCCTGGGACAGCTGGACGGGGCATCCTGGCAGACAGGAAGGGTGGGGGGGCTAATCCTGCACGCGGACTTGGGAGGGAAGATGCGATCCACCTTCGGGGAAACGGGGACCAACAAGCAGAGCGCAGCCTTCCAGGGATGCGTGTGGATCGACTGACACCTGTGTGCATGGTCAGAAATACCTGTGCGAGTATATGTGTGTAAGGATACTGTATGTGTGCAGGTAACACACGTGTGCATGTGTACACGTGTGTAATGTGTCTAAAATATATAGTATATGTATATGTGGATAACAGTATGTGTGTATGTATAATATGTAGTGTATGTATGGGTGTAGATAATATAGGGCATTTATGTACACATGTGTGCATATATAGTATATAGTATATGTATGTATGTGTAAAGATAATATATAGTGTCTATGTATATATGTGCATATGTGTATATATGATATAGTGTATGTATGTATGGGTGTAGATAACATATATAGTGTGTATGTGTATATATGTGTGCACATGTATAAAAAGACAATGTATTATACTAGTAGGTAGATTATATAATGTGTATGTATATGTAAGCATGTGTGCATGAATATATAATATATAGTATATATACATGTAGATAATATGCAGCATGTATATATGTATACATGTGTATATGTAATACATACTGTATGCATGTATGTTTGAAATAATATACTATGTATATATGTATATAGATTATATATATATATAATGTATATATGTGTATAATATATAGTGTACATATGTGTGTGTAAAGATAATATATATTGAAAAGAATAACTGGAAAAAACCCACAAATCTCCAAAAACCCAAAAGGGGATGGGCAGATTTGAGAGGTAGCGAGTCCCCCATTATTGGAGGTCTTCAAGATAAATTGGGAGTTTGTGGAGGATGTACATTTGTAGAGCCACGGACTTTTGGGCAAGATGCCCTCCGAGGTCCTCTCGAAATCTGAGACATAGGGACTGTTTAATGTAGAGAAGAAAAGACTTTGGGCACACAAATACGAATGCACGGGAGTAAAAAGGCCCTACAAAAGGCAGCGCCAAAGGGTGTCCTTTCCATGAACATGGTGGAGAACAGAACAAATAGCTCCCTACTGTAGGATGTTTTCTCCTGATTCATTATTATCCATATCCAACTGTGCAGTGAGTCAAATCATCTCCCCAGAAAAATCATTTATCTAGCCTGGGTGAGTATTCGTCCTCTTCTCCGCAAAGAGTGTTAGGGTTCTACCATCTCTGGGACCAGGAGATCCAGTCTTAAGTCTAAGTTTTAAAGGACTTAGCTGGCAGGGGCATCCTGGCACAGAGGAAGGGTGGAAGGGGCTAGTTTGAGGGGATTTCAATCTCAGTGAAAGTCAATAAAGTAATGGATGGAGCAAGGGATAAAAATATAAAGACTCCGTCTTTAGGGCTGCTTCTCTCCCCATGGGAGAGGCTTCAGCACTTTGCACAGTGCCTGGCACATAGTAACGCTCAGTGGGTGATCTTTTTCATTCATCCATTCATTTAAGAGGCTTTTTCATTCATTCATATAATTCTTTCCCCACCTGGAATATTGTATGGGAAACACAACGGCAGGTTCCATCATGGACCAAGGGGGATGCCCAGGCTGGTGACAGGGATGGAGATCAGGCTAGATGAAGAGTGTGTGTGTGTGTGTGTGTGTGTGTGTGTGTGTGTGTGTGTGTG
>JAJPUD010018238.1:0-29140 GCA_023553655.1 Myrmecobius fasciatus | reverse complement strand
TTAACCATCCTGGTAACACATATTCCATTGCATTGCCTAAGGCAGCTGCGCTGAAATGATGCAGGAGCCTCAGGATTTTAGCTCTGGCTCTTCAGTCAGCTTGCAGACCCTGAAGCCAGGACTCAGTTCACCCATCTTTAAAATGGGTGACTGGAAGTGGTGCTGAGGATATATATATATATATATATATATATATATGAACTTTGTCACAGTGTCAAGGTGGCCAGAAGAGAGAAAGGAAACCGCTCCTCTAACCTCTTACTGTAGTTACTATCATTAGTAGAAGCAGGACCACATGAGCCCAATCTAAACAGTCCCCTTTATTCAAGGAAATGGCCATATCCGATTTGAGTTGTTTAGTCGGTTTTGTTTTTGTTTTTTTGTTTTGTTTTGTTTTTTTTGGTAATGATTTCTCCAAATTCTGAAGCAGCTGCCACAGCTTTATTTAAGGAAGCCCGGCCGATGCTGGAAGCAGACAACTTGCTGGACTTAAAGCAGGACTATTCCTGTCGCCCTATTTCCTGGTCACTGATCCAGCACCAGCTGAATGGAACAGACGAGAAACAGCTGCTCCGTGTTTGCGGCTCTTAAAAAATAGTCGGCAAAAAATGGAACAACTGGACTTCGTTTCCGGGATGTGGGTGAGAAGACGCCCGGTTAGAACAAGACTTCGGTCATGCTTGTCCAAGCTTGCTTCCTTTTCAGAAGGTTGGGGCAATGCTTGAGATACTGGGTTTTAGCAAAGCATCCAGGTCTCTCGTGCAAAATTGGTGGATGAGATGGAGAGACAGAGGAAGAGCGGTTAAGTGGGTTTGGGACTAGTTGAATTTCAGGATGCAAAGTACAGTCTTTGGGGGTTTGATTTCTCCACCAAAAAAAAGGTTTCCAAGGGAATGCCTTAAGGTGCCATGCTTGGCACTGTGTTAACATAATTTCTTGTGTCTCAGTTGATGCCTGATTGTTTGTGACCCTATTTGAGTTTTTCTTGGCAAAAAATACTGGAGTAGTTGGCCATTTCCTTTTCCAGCTCATTTTACACACAAGGAAACTGTGTCAAACAGGTTTAAGTGACTTGTCCTGGATCCCACAGCTAGATCAGATTTGAACTCAGGAAGATGACTCCAAGCCCAAGTGTTCTATCCAAATGCCCATAGGATTCTATGGCTAAAGCTGGAAGAGTCCTAGTACAGAGGTTCTTAACTTTTTTGTATCATGGACCCCTTTGGCAATCTGGTGAAGTCCATAGAATACTTTTCAAACGTTAGCTATTAAATGCATAGAATATAATATATATGATTATAAAGGAAAAAAACTATCCCCAGATCTCCCAGCTATTATAGATTTGAAGGTAGATGTGAACCTAGAATTTTTTTTGCTCCTAAGCCCAATATACAATTTAAGATACTACATTGCCATAACAATAGTGACAAAGTACTCAAAAATACTAATGCATTGTTTAATATACATTGGATTACTTGCTATTTAGGAGAGGAGGTGGGGGAAGGGAAGAAAAAAATTTGGAACACAAGGTTTTGCAGTGGCGAATGTTGAACACTCTCTTTGCATGTATTTTGAAAATAAAAAAGCTATTATTTTAAAAATATTGATTTATTTTTAGCATGCCTTAATAGAATCAATTAATAGCACCCCCAAATTCTGCACTAGAAAGATCATATCCTAGAATATTATGTTCAGTTTTGGGAGTTCATATTTTTTAAATAATATTGATAAACTGGAGAGTATAGAGGAAGGTAACCAGAATCAATCAACCAATCAATAAATGCCTCCCATGCACCAGAACTGTGCTAAGCTCTGGGAATATAAAAAAGGCAAAATACAATACCTGCCTTAAAGGAACTTACAATCTAATGGAGGAAACATGCAAACAAATAATGTAAACTCACACACACACTCACACACACAAACACAGTCACACACACACTCATATCCTAAATATAGGATAAATAGGAACCAAGGTGGTGAAGAGATTTGAGATCATGCTGTAGAAATATCAATGAAGAAACTAGAAATAGTTATCCATTGCCATTCTGATCAAACTACCAAAGGATTACTTAATAGAGCTAGAAAAAAATAAAAATTGAAATTGGAAGAACAAAAGGTAAAGAATCTCAAAGGAGAAAATGAAAGAATATCTCAGTATAGATCTCAGATCTCAGACTATACTACAAAGAGGTAATCATCAGGACAATGTGGTACTAGTTATGAACTAGACGGAACAGATTAGGCACACAACATAAGCAAATGAACATAATAGTGTTTATGTTTAATAAACCTCTAAACTCAGGTATTAGGGGAAGAACTCACCATTTAACAAAAATTGCTGGGAAAAACTGGGAAAATGGCAGAAACTGAGCATAGATCAATATCTCATACCAGATAGATATAAAGAATGACATTATAAACATAGTAGAAGAGCAATTAACTTTCAGATCTAAGAGAGATAAAAAAATCACAAAAAATAAAATGGATAATTTTTATTACATAAAAGTAATTGTTTGCATGCTGTCCTGAAACAGTGGTTTGCATGAATATTATAAGCAAACCTCCTCACAATTCATAGACCTGAGAACAGGGACAGCCTCAGAATAGGTGCTTGTCAACTGACTGACTGATACAAGTGAAACCAGTGCAGAAAACATAAGACAAGAAGTAAGGGTGTGCTGATAAATGTTTAATAATTGACTGGCAAAAAAAGTGCACACAACACACTTAAGTTTAATCTGTATTATTTACATTTTCTCTATCACTTGCGTATAAAACATTTTATTTTCAAAACATATGCATAAATAATTTTCAACATTCACCCTTGCAAAACCTTGGGTTCCAAATATTTTTCTCCCTCTCTTCTCCCCACTCTCTCCCCTAGAGAGCAAGAAATTCAATATTCAGGGGCAGCTAGGTGGCGCAGTAGATAGAGCACCAGCCCTGAAGTCAGGAGGACCTGGGTTCAAATCTGCTCTCAGACATTTAACATTCCCTAGCTGTGTGACCCTGGGCAAGTCACTTAACCTCAATTGCCTCAGCAAAAAGCAAAAAAAAAAAAAAAAAATCAATATTCTACTACTTTCTTAAGTTTAAACAATAAACAAAACAAGACAACCCCTGATTTGCACATTTGTCAATTTCTGAGGTATAATAAATGCCATATTGAAAATTTAACACTCAGCTCTCCTGAGGGCCAACTGGACTTGGCTCTAGCATATTCCTGGAAGCAAGTCACTGGGGGAAAAATCATTGCAGCAAGTTTCTCTGATAAGAACCATACTAATGAACTGTTGGTGAAGTTGTGAATTGGTCCAGACATTCTGTAGAGCACTATGGAATTACATTCCCAAAGTCACTAAACAATGCATACTCAGCAAAACCAGCACTCAAAGAGAATAAAGAAAGAGTTTAAGGACCCATGTGTACAAAAATAATTATTTATTTATATTAAAGTTTTTTATTTTTAAAACACGTATGGATAATTTTCAACATTTACCCTTGCAAAACCTTGTATTCCAAATTTTTTTACCTCTCTTTCTCTCACCCCCTCTCCTAAACTTGCCTAGATTGCAAGTAATCCAGTATATATGTTAAACATGTGCAATTCTTCTATACATATTTCCACAATTATCATGCCATACAAAAATCAGATCAAAAAGGAAAAAAAAATGAGAAAGAAAACAAAATGCAAGCAAACAACAACAAAAGAGTAAAAATAATATGTTGTGATCTACACTCAGTTCCCACAATCCTCTCTCTGGGTTCAGATGGCTCTATTCATCACCATTGACCTGAATCATCTTATTCTTGAAAAGAGCTACGTCCATCAGAATTGATCATTGTATAATCTTGCTCTTGCTATGTACAATGATCTCCTGAGTCTGCTCACTTCACTTAGTATCAGTTCATGTAAATTTCACCATTCTCACTCTCTGAAATCATCCTACTGCTTTTTTCTTATAGAATAATAATATTCCACAACATTCCTATACCATAACTTAGACAATTTCCAATTAATGGGCATTCACTCAGTTTCCAGTTTGTTGCCACTTCAAAAAGGGCTGCCACAGCCCTTTTTGTAGTGGCTAGAAACTGGAAATTGAATAGATGCCCTTCAATTGGAGAATGACTGAATAAATTATGGTATATGAATATTATGGAATATTATTGTTCTGTAAGAAATGACCAGCAGGACGATTTCAGAGAGGCCTGGAGAGACTTACATGAACTGATGCTGAGTGAAATGAGCAGAACCAGGAGATCATTATACATGGCAACAACAGTACTATATGACGATCAGTTCTGATGGACATGGCTCTCTTCAACAATGAAATGTTTCAAACCACCTCCAATTGTTCACTGAAGAAAGCCATATACACCCAGAGAGAGGGATGTGAAATGTGGACCACAACATAACATTCTCATACTCCTTGATTGATGTTTGCTTACATTGTGTTTCCTTTATCTGATATATCGTTTGTGTAGATGAGATTTTTCTTGCACAACAATGACAAGTTTGGAAATATGTATACATATATTCGATTTACCAATATTTTAACATAATTAACATGTAGTGGATATCCTGCCATCTAGGGGAGGGGTGGGGAGTAGGGGGGAAAAATTTGTAACAGAAAGCTATGTAAGGGTTATTGTTGAAGAATTACCCACACATATGTTATGCAAATAAAATAAAATTTAAAAAAAAAAGGGCTGCCACAAATTTTGGGTCTCTTTCCCTCCTTTATGATCTCTTTGGGACATAAGCCCAAAAGAAACACTGCTGGATCAAAGAGTATGCACAGTTTGATAGCCCTTTGGGCATAGTTCCAATATTCTCCAGAATGGTTGAATCAATTCACTACTCCACCAACGATGTATTAGTATCCCAGTTCTCCTACAACCCCTCCAACATTCGTCCTTGTCTTTTTCCTGTCATCTTAGCTAGTCTAAGAGGTTTGTAGTGGTACTTCAGAGTTGTTTTAATTTGCATTTCTTTGATCAATAGTGATTTAGAGCTTAAATCTAGACTAGAAATGGTTTCAATATCTCTATCTGAAAATTGTCTATTCATATCCTTTCACCATTTATCTATTGGAGAATGGATTGAATTCTTATAAATTTGAGTCAATTCTCTATATATTTTAGAAATGAGGTCTTAATCAGAATCCTTGAATGTAAATTTTTTCCCCAGCTTATTGCTTTCCTTCTAATCTTTTCTGCATTGGTTTTGTTTGTACAAAAACTTTTTAATTTAATATAATCAAAATTATCCATTTTGTATTCAATAATATACTCCAATTCTACTTTAGTCACAAATTCCTTTCTTTTCCACAGATCTGAGAGGTAAACTATCCTTTGTTCTTCTAATTTGCTTATAATATCACTCTTTAGTCTAAATCATGAAACCCATTTCAATCTTATCTTGGTTTAGGCAGTCAGGTGTGGGTCAATGCCTAGTTTCAACTATACTAATTTCCAATTTTCCCAGCAGTTTTTGTCAAATAGTGAGTTTTTATCCCAAAAACTGAGGTCTTACAAAATATTTATAAGTTTTTGTTGTGGCAAAGAACTAGAAATAAAGGAATGTCCATCAATGGGGAATGGCAGAACAATTTGTAGAATATAAATATAACAGAATACAATGCAATGATATATGTTAAAAAGGATAGATTCAGAGAAATCTGGGAAAACTTGTATGAATTGACGTAGAATAAGGTTAGCAAAACCAGAAGAACAATTTATACATTAATAAAAACAAATTGTAAAGATAACTCTGAAGACTCCCCCCCCAAAAAAAAAACCCTGATCAACACAATGATGAAACAAGAAACCAGAAAACCAATAGAATAAAATATGCTATCCACCTTCCAACAGAGAGATGACAGAGTCAGGATACAGAATGAGATATATAATTTGGGGGCAAAACCAATGTGAGAATTTGTTTTGATTAATTATGTATATTTGTTATAAGGAGTAGGTTTTTTTTCTTCTCTTTTTTTCTCTTTAGTGAGGAAGGCAAAAAGGAAAGAAAATCCATTTTATTAATTGAAAAAAAAATTAATTTTTAAAAAAATGAAAAATAAATAAAATCTTAAATATAAACAGGGATACTTTTAAGGTGCAAACATTTCACACCTTAAAAAGAGCTTAAAAGCTTGGGTAATTCAATTACTTATAAAGAAACCAGAAATAAATGAATTTTCCCCCAAGGCACAGAATGCTTCAACATCCTAAGACCTAATAGTAGTCTGAGGACCAAAATTGGACCAAATAACAATAATAAGTAAAGGTGAAATCCTTAACTACTATGTTACGCCATCTATGAACAAGGAAGGAGTATTGAACAGGATAAGTTAGGCTTCCTGAATTGAGTGCTGGGATGTGGGTTCTGAGGAAATCAAAGTGGAAAGGTTTCTGGCAATCGTTGGCTAAGGGTCATAGCTAAAATGAAGGCTATAATAACGAAATGAACTACCAGTTGCTTTTTCTCCATTCAGTGAGTGAGTGACCTGCTCAGCTCAGTCCAGCAGCAGCAGCTCAGTAGTGATCATAGCCTGTTTAGTTCAGAATGGCTACAGCCAAGTCTAGTAAGGAGTCAATATAGTAGCCAAGTAGCCTGTTTGACCCATCCAGACAAAAGACTGGATTCTCATAGGGACAAGTCCTCAAATGAAGACCAAATGTCCTGTGAGGAAAGAGCCAACCCAACCTAGTGACTAAGTAACTTGTCCATCAGCAGCACCAATACCCTTCCTTACAGTGAACTTAATATTCTCTAGAGAAAGGATACCAAGACTCTGCAATTGTGAGTTACTTTGTCCATGTGTGTTCTGTATAAATGTGCCTCTGTACCATTTTTTAAAAATTTAAGCTTGAGTCCACTCTTCCATCCATATACTTTCTGGTTATACGTAGGAAAATGATTTGTAACTATTTTTTTTAATTTTCTGAGTAGTTGCTTTTTCTTTAAAAAAAAACTAATTTAATTTACTGGCTAATTATTATTATTTTTTTTTTGCTGAGGCAATGGGGTTGTGACTTGCCCAAGGTCACACAGCTAGGAAGTGTTAAATATCTGAGACCAGATTTGAACTCAGGTCCTCCTGACTTCAGGGCTGGTGCTCTATCCACTGTGACACCTAGCTGCCCCACTGGCCAATTATTAAAGGGAAGCAAACCAGTGAGGGCTCATAAGCTATAGGGACAGGAAGATAGTGACCCATGGGGTTATCCCTAGAATCCTGAAAGTAATTATCAGCTATTCTGCTAGGGTAAGGTGAAGTTGGATAGGACCCCATCCTTAACCTCCTTCCTGAGTTCCAGTCTCACATCACCAAGGTCTGCAATATATCTCCATCTAAATATTCCAAACTCAACACCACTAAAACAGAACTCATTATCTTTCCCTCTTACTCTAACCCTCTTCCTAATTACCTTATTTCTCCCAAGAGCCTAACCATTCTTTCAGTCCTCTAGATTTCCAATCTAGGAATCATTTTCAGCTCTTCACTCTTCTTTCTCTATCCCCATCAGTTGCCAAGTCTTGTTGATTTTTCCCTCTCCAACCTTTTCATACCTGTCCCCTTCTCTCTATACAAATGCCACTTTACTTCCAGGATCTTCCTCTAGATCTTCACAATAGACTTCTAATCAGCCTCCCTTCTTCTGATCTCTCCCATACTCAATCCATCCTTCACATAGCTGCCAAACTGACATCCCAAAACAAAGACCAAACCATTGTTTAAGAATCCCTTAATGGTTTCCTGTGTGGCCTTCAGTCAGATGCAAACATGTTTGACGACTAAAACCTCCACAATTGGTCTCTGGGAGGCTGGACTCCATATTCCGTAGGATATTTAAGGATAGTATAATGCAATGGAAAAAGTGCTAGTTATTGAGTCAAAAGACTTGAGTCTGAATTCTGACTTTGCCACATACTAGCTTTGAGATTGGGCAATCATTAACCTTCTCTGACTCTCAATTTTCTCAGCTATAAAATGAGAAAGTTAGATTATGGTCCTTTCCAACTCTAAAATTTATGTTCTTATGATTATTTTCTACCATTAATACTCTGTGGCTATTACAAACTTGATGATTCACAATATGCATTTTATAACATTGATATATTTCTTACATATTTATGGGATACTTATTTATAAGAATAAAGCAAGGGAGTGCCAACAAGCAAGGGGAGAGAACCTAAATCCTTTCTGGTCTGTAAGTGAAACCCCGTAGTGAAACCTAAGTGCTAGAAGACTGGTTTTTCTGCTCTCCAAAACCTTTCTAGAAGACCCCAGGCATCTGGACATTAGACTTGGATTAGGCCCAAGGGAGGGTCTGCTCCAAGACCAGTGAGTCATCCCTGACCTTGGAGCCCTAAGGATTTTCTCTCTCTTTTTCTCTCTCTCCCTCTCCTCTCTCTCTCTCTCTCTCTCTCTCTCTCTCTCTCTCTCTCTCTCTCCCTCCCTCCCTCCTTCTGTCTCTGTCTCTCTGTGTTTCTGTGTCTCTGTCTCTGTCTCTCTTTCTCTCTGTCTCTATCTCTCTGTCTATTTGTCTGTCTCTCTCTCTTGTGAACAGGACTAAGGAAGTGGCAGGTGGATAAGTTCATCAGGGAGACACTTTCCAGCTGCTCCCACAAATCCCCAGTAATTTGTGAATGAATAAGTCCTTCAACCCAGGGAATTCTTCAGAGAGGTTGAGACAGATCCCATGGGGAGCCTAGTGATTTGCATTTGCTTGGGTATCCAGCCTCTGACTGGGATTTTCAAAGTGTCTTCTCAGGTTGTAGGGAAGGGAAACCAGTGGCAATTATGGGGCCCAACAAGGCTGTCATGTGCAGCTCCTATTTTCCTAGCTCACTAATCAGGCCTTCAGATGACTCCCTGGTTTCCGGCCAGTAGTCACACACATCCCATTTTCAGATACATATACTTTCACATAGGATGTTTATACCCTCCTTCTACTCCCCACCCCCCACACAATATAACTACACACAGAATCAGAGGCATTCACATTGGCAGACAGACTTACAAATACCATACTCACAAGCCCACAGATACACACAGGCACACAAATACGCTTCCATTAGATACCCTTCCATTAGCCTCTTCTGCACTTGGCAATTTTCAGTCCCTCCCTCCCTGGGGGCTCTAACCACCAAGCCTCCCTGCCTCCTGGTGGCCCTTCTGTCTGATAGACATTTTGATTAAATATTTCATTTGGTTTCCAGCCTAGCTGAGGTGAGGTAGTTATCAGAGCCAAAAGCACAAGATCAGAGGAAGCTTTCTCCTCCTGCCCATGGACCCAACACAGGGAGGAAAGGCTGTGAAAAGGAAAAGTGCTGAGCAAGACCTCAGTCAGGCAGTAAGGAGAAGGGAGGCCGCATCCTCCTGATATTGTGAAGTGACAGCTCCCATTCATTCTTTGGGCAACACTTTCAATCATCCACTGTTGTCCTCTTCACCATATTCATTGCTCTCCCCACTCCCAGTTGCTCAGTCTTTTGGGGGCCCCAGTGCAGCCCCATCTTTTGAGGGTAAGGCTTTTCACTCCTCCATTAATAATAACAACAGTAGCAACATTTTTAAACATATTTCCCTATGAATCCTGTTGGAAGAAAAAATCAGAACAAAAGGGAAATACCATGAGAGAAAAAAATAGAAGAAAAAAAGGTAAAAATAGTGTTTGCTGCATTCAGCCTCCATAGTTCTCTCTCTGGACGTGGATGTGTTTTCCAAAGTTTATTGGGAATGCTTTGGATCACTGAATTGCCAAGAAGAACCAAGTCTATCATAGTAGATCATCACACAACCTTGCTGTTGCCATGCACATGATCTGGTTCTGCTCACTTCACTCAACATCAGTTCATGCAAGTCTCTCCAGGCTTCTCTGAAATCATCTGGCTGGTCGTTTCTTACAGAGCAATAATATTCCATAACATTCATATACCATAATTTATTTAGCCACTCTCCAACTGATGGGCATCCACTCAGTTTCCAGTTCCTTATCATAATTAATATATAATCTGTAATTAATCAAATAATAATATTATTATAATACCTAGCCTTTATATAACACTATAAGGTTTGTGAAGGACTTTGCATATGTTAATTCATAGGTAACTAGATCTTGCAATATAGAGAAGCAGGACTTGAAGCCAAGAAGATCTTGAGGTCTTTTTTATTGATTTCAATCAATTCTTTCCTCAGACTGCATAATCCTGGGTAAGACACTTGACCTCTGCCTGCCTCAGTTTTCTCATCTAGAAAATGGGGATATTAACAGCATTTACCTCCCAAGTGTACTGTGAGAATAAAAGGAGTTAATATTAAAAAGTGCCTGCTTTAGGAATCTCCAATCTGAAGGGGATATCACGGCCCTGAGAATTTAAATGACTTGCTCAGGGCTACGAAGGTAGTAAGTGGAAATACCAGGAATTAAACTAAAGACGCCAAAACCAACATTCTTTCTATTACACCATTGATCTTATAAATTAACTTACTGCCAATGTGTTAAGAGTTAATAATGGTTTCTTTAGCCTCCCAAGTCACAACATCATAGATTTATATTCTTTCCAAACCTGAAAGGATACTCAGAGACTATCTAGTTCAAGCTGTCTTATTTTACAGATAAGGAAACTGAGTCCCAGGAAGCTTAAATGATTCTTACATATAGTAAATGTCAGAGGCAAGACTTGAAACCATATTATCTGACTCCATTGGACAGCTAGATGACACCACAGTGCATAGAGTGCTAGGCTTGGAATCTGAGTTCAAATCTGACCTCAGACACTTGCTACCTATCTTGGTCAAGTCACTTAACCCCATTTGCCTCAGTTTCTCATCTGTAAAAATGAATTGGAGAAGGAATGGCAAACTACACTGGTATCTTTGCCAAGAAAACCCCAAATGGAGTCACAAAGAGTTGGACACAACTGAAAAATGACTGAATAACATCTGACTCCAGAGCCCGTGATCTTTCCACTGTATTACACAGATAATGCTAATTTAACAGTCCTTCTGTGCCTGGGTATTTCAGGGCAATGAATGCATCAGTAATTGGTACCTAGAAATGCAACAAAAAAAAAAGCTTACCAGAAGGCTTTTAGGGAGTAGAGTAGGCTTTCTATGGAAAGTGTATGAAAAAATATAGCATTGGAGGAAAAGGATGGGTGTATGGATTGTGGCTAGAGAGAGTACCCACATGAGTGAGACCACAGACCCCTTGAAGTTTGCATGCAGCATTCAATGCCTTAATCCAATGAATGGCCTCTAATGGTATGATATCATCAGAGTTCAGGGAGGTTGGGGCTAGTGGTTCAGCCTTTCAGATAAAACTGGCATTTTAACAGAGGGCCAAGGGCAGATCCTGGGCCTTCCCATCCCTACCTCCATCCCACCACTTGGGTGGTCACTTTCTTAGCCTCTGATATAACCTGTTACAGTGGATGAAGTCTGCTTTTTCTTTCTTTGATCAAAGACTTATTCTAGAAGTCCAAAAGGCTCAGTTCTTTCCCTTCTGGGCTCAGTAATAATAAGTAGCATTTGTATAATGCTGTAAGATTTGCAAAGTACTTTATAAATATTATTTCACTTTATTCTCACAACAATCCTAGAGGTAGATACTATTATTATCTCCTTTTTTTACAGATGAGGAAATTAAATGACTTGCTTATAATCACATAGCTAATAAGTGTCTGAGGTTAGTTTTGAACTCAGGTCTTTCTGACTTATTGCTATCTAGCTATCTCTAATTGATGTCTGCACTGATCATTTGAGATTTGTTCAAGTTTGTGCTAGGGGCTGTGGGCTAATACAAAGAAAGATAATCGCCCTGACTTTGAGGAACTGAAAATTTTGTTTGTGGGCAATGAGGGTCAAGGTATTTTGGAAAGGCTTCCTTGAAGAGTTAACCCTTAAAAAACAACATTTATATAAGTAAACTAGGGGAATGCCATTAGCAAAGGCACAAAATCACATCTGGGGACAAATGAAGAGGCTGTCCTGGATGCTAAATCACATTTCTATAGCTCTTTGCAATGTTTTCTACATAACAACCCTGTGAAGAAGACAGTAACATTATTCTCCCCATTTTATGGATGAGAAGACTGTGGTTCAGAAAAGCTAATTAATTTGCCTAAAAGTCACACAGTTGGGAGAAATAATAACCAAACCACATCTCTATGGACCCTGGCTGGTCCAGCCTTCTTTTCATTATGCCGTGATATATGGATAGAATGGGACCAGATTATGGAGAGTATTGAGACAAGAATGCACATTGAAGATACAATCCAACTATATGCCTACAGGACAATTTAATGCTATTGTTTCAGTTTCTCCCACTAAGTCTATGCCCAAGCTCTGTTCTCTATATCCCTACTGAGTGTCCTTCCTCATCCCCACCACCAAAGAGAGGATGTCCACAGCAGGGCCATTTCTAGACCTTTCTAGATTCTCCCCTTACATCTGTCCCATTTCCCTCAGTTTGGAAGTAGGTCCATTTCTATTGTCAGGACCTTTACCTGGCCACTGGAACCACACTGATTCTCCCCCTCCCCAATTCATTCATGAAAAACTATCTTTTCCTTTATATCAACAGGAAATAAAGTATTTTTTTAGAGTGGGAAGGAATTGTTACTAGGAAATGAAGGGACAACATGGACCCCACACACACACACTCAAAGAAAATCAGGAAGTAAAGAGTGTTACAAGGGTCCTAATTCTTACTTCAATATCCAATGAGTGGTTGGCTCAAAATCTACCACCCAGGTTCTTTTGCTCCCTTCAGCCTTGACAGAGTTGGATACTAAAGAAGTTTTCTCAAATTTTTAGTCAAATTCATATTTGGGTTGGTAATACTTCCAACACTTCCAAGACTGGGATGACTTTGGGCCCCTCCCAAAACCTGCTTCCTACCCAGATCTCCAAAGAATTGCTGCTGGTCCTCGGTTGCACTATATACTCGATGAAACTAGGATTTCTGAGGCCCTCTCTGAGTTGCAGTATAAGTAAAGTCTTAAGGCCCTAAAGTCTTCTTCTTCACTTCTGGCTATCCACGCTAGGTTCAGCTTTCTGCCCTCAGTACTACCTTGCATCTTGGTCTAATCTATCCAGGGGCTGCATGGTCTCACTGTCTGGTGCCATCTTTCTGGGAACCAAGCTCTACCACCTCAGTTCTTTCAAGAACAAGACGCCAACTCCCTCTCTGTTCTCATCTCACAACCACTCTTTTTGGGTCATTTGCTAAGACCCTTCTTCCTCTCTGAAAGATGCCCCAGTTCTTGATTTGCTCTGCAGAGATGTCTTATAGGTCCTGATTTCAATGACAAGACTCCAACACTCCAAAACTGTGTAACTGAATGTGAAGGTCATGAAATTATGAATGTTTGGTTTGTATACTTATTTCATATACCTATATATGCAGGGTCATATAAAAATTTCATGGGCTTAAAAGGGGTCACAAGCGGAAAAAGCTTAAGAAGCCCTGCTCTAGGCTCAGGTTACTTTACTATTTCACTCATTTGCCCAGCTTTTCTTGGCTGAATCATCATTCCCCCATACTCTGCTTCTCTCCCCCACCCATACAAACTGTCTTCTAGAATGTCTATCACTCCAATTTTACATCACTCCAAATAAGCAATTTTAACATAAAATAGTGGAATTTCCAGCAAAGGAGAGGAAATCATCTTTCCTCTACTTCCAGAGTTAGGGGCGCTGCTAGCTCCACTGAAAATTAACAGAACCAGAGGGTATGTGAGACAGAGTGGGTGGCTCTCTACTAATATGACTTTGGGCATGTTGGGTTTGTACTGCCTGCCCCCAAACTTCCTTCCCCAACATCCTGTGACAGTACCAGGAATTTCCCCATTAATCACTTCTTTGGTTTAAGGCACTGAAGGCCACTGTTAAAATATTAATTTATCACCTAGGACAGATAACACATTAACCTGTCATCCACCAGTAATCAACTCCCCGGCACGAATGAGCAGATGGTTTGCTGGAGGAAATTCTGCAGAGGGGAGGGAAGATGGAAAGCTGAATTTCAAGTCAGATGACAGGGGTCCAAATCCCAGCTCTGTATGCGTTTAGGTAAATCACTTGAATTTCCCGGGCTTCTATAAAATGAAGGGCCCTTCTGGCCTGTAACCTATGATCTCATGAAGCTAGGAATTAGAACACCTGGGATTTAAGCCCTAAGTTTGCCACTGACTAGTTATATTGCTGCGGGGAAGCGACTTCAGCCCCAACACTCTCTCAGTCTCTGCCCTAATCAGAGTAACTGGATAAGAGAGGGGGGCCTGGGGAGCTAAGGGAAGCAGGAAAGGGGGTGGCCAGGACTCAGACCAAGTCAGGAGAGACGCTGGAAAGGTGCCGCCCGGAGAGGACAGGAGATCGTCTCACGAGAGTTGAGAGGCCAGTTTGCCTTCGCATTTTATCAATTCAATGAGCATTTGTTATTGGGCGTTATAGACCACGGAAGGCCTGAAGTGGAAGCTTGCTGAGTCCAGGGCAGTTTGGGTGGGAAGCTCGAGGGACGGACAAGTCAGATGTTGGTTCAGAACCTGGGACCCTTCCAACCAGGGCCCAGGCCTCCCAGCTTTCCCTCCCTGCCCGAGGGCCGTTCAGGCCCAGAACCTCTGGAAAGCCCCAAGTGCGGTTCTAGCCCTCCCTCCCTCCCTCCCTGTTTTTCTTGGCTCTGGAAGGCCAGGAAGCCCATCCCCTCAGCTGGCGAGGCAGCCAGGGCTCTGAGGGCTGCTCCCAGGGCCTCTGTTCTCTGCAGGAAGAGGAAAGGGGCGGCCGGGGCCTCGTGTGTGAGTTCCTGTGGTGAGTGGGGCCTCAGCTGATGCTCGCCGCTCCTGCTATCTGTCAGCTGCAGTGCTTGTAACACACTCATTTCCCCTTCCCCCTCAGCAGCAGGAGGGCCTGGGGCTGGGCCGGAGGGGGCTGGGGCAGGACAGGGTCACAGTTTCACCATGACATGGTAGTTATCCTTATAAGGGAACATTCCCTCCTGTGCCTTGCAGCTCTGTAACTGCCCTGAACTGCAGAGCTGGCTGGGGTGAGGGGAGATTCTCTGGGTCCTCAGAGGAAAGGAGGGGGTGGGGTGGAGATGAACAGGCCAGCCTCTGGCTCCTCCCAGCCCCGGAGACTTAGAGAAATGCTAGGTGCTCTGTAGGAGGGTTTCAGGGAGCTAGAAGGGAGCATCCCTGCTTTCTCCCCCTTGCTCCTGGTAACTCCTCGGGCTCAGGAAAGTGGGGCTCCAAGCCCAGCCTGAAGAACCCACCCCCAGCCCCCAACTCACTACTGCTGCTCCCCAGCCCATGGAGCTTTCTCCCTCAGTTTCCCCTTGGTACAGTCACAAATGTCACCCTCTGCCAAACATCCGGGATTTAAAACCACTGAGAAATAATCTTTTAGCGTTTTTTAATGGAAAATTATTTGTTTCCTCTGAATGTAATAGGTTTCTACTGGCCTAAAAATACCTGCCACTCACTCCCCTCAATCCCAACCCTAACTGCTAGGAGGTTCCAAAGAACTGAGAGTTCTCTTCCTGACCTCTATTAGTTCAATAACCCACCCACTGGGAGCTCCAGAGCTGAGCCACCCATTTGTCAGCTCAGGTCCCTGGCAAGGTCTATCCTCCTCCAGCCATCAGGCTCTGGGGCTCTGAACCAAGCAGAATGATGCATTATACCGGCTCAGAGAGTGTGCACGGCAGTACAGAGTGGGAGAGCCAGCTCCCCCAAGCCTGAGCTTTCTGTTCAATGGAAGGGATCGTCCTACTCTTAAATATTGCCTCACTCCCACAGATCACCTTCTGACCGTGGTCCTGACTGGCCTGGGGCATGGAGTCTGGAGGGAAGATGTAAACAGGGAGAGGGTGTCCTTTGAAGACCTTGGCCACGAGACATTCCTTGCGGCTATACTAATGGCTGGGAGGAGGGCAGATCCCCACATGTTGTCACTTGTTATGGTCACCAGCTCCTGTATAGGAATGAATTCCCCTTGTTCTGAAAGATAACAGCAGAACAAACTCAGGGGGAAAAAATTGGAATGAGAAAGGCCTGGAAGAGACAAAGCACTTGCAGTCAAGCTTAGAAAGAAGGGCTAATGAATCTCTCCGAGTTCTGGCTCCCAAAGACCTGAGGACTCTTCTGTTCCAGGGATGTTACCAAGACATCAGCACTCAAGACTCGGTGTCCACGAGGGCTCTGCTTTGGTCCTAAGCCATCCCCTTCTCTCCAGCTGACAGTCTTGTCGCTAACAAACAGTTTCAGCGCAAAGACATACTTAAAAAGGGGTTTTATTGCCAACTCTCAAAAATTATGTTGTGCTCTAGAAGCAAAAGACGCTGTATGCTATTCCTCCTCCTCCTCCAGCCAGGCAGGTGGAGCTACCACCATTCACATTTGTTGTCCCCTCACCCCTTTCCAGCACATCTTTCATTAAGAAAGGAGAAGCCCATATGTGGAGCTGATATCCAACAGATCAATGTAGACCAATGATTCCACTTTTAAAACCACAGCAACTCCTAGAGAGATGGAGGTCAGGAAGGAAGTCTCCATAGGGAAAAAAGATGGTGGGAATCCTTTGTATAATGTACACATTGGCTCTTAATTACATAAAATATAGGCCTGTGCCTACCCCAGGGACCCACCTCCTCTTGGAGTCCCCTATCCTTTTCTCTCTGAGCCCCACTTACTGTCACTTCCCAGTAACTGGAGGCCCTACAGTGACTTCTACGAACAGGAGATCTATCCCATCTCCCATTCCCACTCAGCCCTGAGTGTTACAGAGAACTGAGGTCTGCACCTCAAATTTAGAGGGAACTAAAGACTGTCAGCAAACAGGTTCCCACATCCATCTCTAAAGCAGAATTCTATGAATGAGTCCAATTAAACCCCATACCTCCAGCACCACTTTGGACAAAAGCCAGCTTATTCATGGCAATATCTTGTGTTACAAGATAAAATTTCAGTAAATAAGGCATCAACTTGCATTGCTAATTTCTGCTGTAGCCAATGTCAATGCTTGACAAAGGCCAGCCCACAATTTCAACATTAAATGACCACTATGTGCAAGGCACTGTGCCAGGTGCTGCATTATTAGGAAGGTCCATGGTGGCATTCTCTCTTTTTTTAATCCTTCACTAAACAAAAAGTGCTCATGCAAAAAAAAAAAAAGAAAGAAAGAAAGAAAAGAAAAGAAAAGAAGAGAAGAGAAGAGAAAAAGGAAAGAAAAAGAAAAGAAAGAAAGAAAAAAAAAAAGTCTGGAAAATTTACAAGCCCAGCATAGACTTTGGAGGGCCTTTTGTGAAATTTCAAGAATGGATTGAGCCCCTGAGCAGGCATTCTGTGGCTATAACAGATAACTAACTATTGGTTGCATACATCTGGGAATATTGAGATCCAGGCTGTTCCAGGGGCAGCAGCTGATTGATACCAAGAACAGCTTCTGAACATGCAGAGTCTGGTCTTGGTTGGTGAAGAGAGAGAGACTGTAAAATGAACAATCCGTGGTGACACACGGAAGGCAAACTGACTGAGACATCTCCCCTCCACCTCCTCACCCCTCCCGGTCCCTACAAACCCTGGAAAAAGAGACAGTTTTGAGGCCGGGAAGAGAAAGGTAAGGGAAATGGAATTCCTATCACTTCACCAGTTCTTTTTTTTCCACAGAACCATCCAAGTTTCCAGTCCCAGTGGGAAAGCAGGTGAGGGATTAAGGAGAAAGATGTGGGACACAAATCATGACAAGGTTCAACTCTATCCCAGATCATCCACACTGACCTGGGTGGAAATCACTAGAAATCACTTGCCTGGCAGGGCCTGGCCCGGTTATCCACTGGTGGGAATTACTCATTCCTAGGACAAATTCCATCAATTCAATTGCTATAACTAACACTACTCAAAGGAATGTTTGTGGTCATTTACAAGAAATGGCCTGACTGACACCCTGGTGGTTATTTAACCAATCCAGGTGAAGGGAGGAGACTAAGTGTATAAATGGCATAAATGTAAATGTCACTTAAGGAGGACAAAAATTATGATCCTCCTGGAAGTGAGTTCATTTTTCAGTCTTAAAAAAAAAAAAAAAGTTCTTTTGTTGGAGTGTCCAGAATTAAAACTAACACAAGAATTTAAAAAGTTGGGCAACCTGGATCACAATCCTGCACCAAAGTAGGGGGATGAACCAGGTAAGCCCCTGTAAGCCCTTCCAGAGAGAATCATGGAAACCTGTGTTGGCTCAGCATTCCATAGCTAATTGGTCCCCTAAGGCCAACCAACACTCCTCTCCTTATCTCTTATTCTGCAGCAGCAACCCCCAGTCTGTGAGAGGGTTGCAGCTCAACTGTTTGAGTTTTAGGAATCAAAAAGTAGAAAAACTCAAACTCTTTTTTGCTAAGCATAAGTAGATGGTCCACCTAGAAGTCCTTGAGTATTTGGAAGTGAAGTTACCCCCAAATTCCCTTTCCCCAAAGGACACAACAAAATGATATGATGATGTGTCCTGAAGCTCAGAATGTAAACTTGCACACCTCCCAACCCCTTCAGGACCTATGGCTAATAATGGACCCAAAGCTAAATCAAAATGGCTAAGACAAATACTGAGACATTAAGAATGATCAAAGGCAGCCATGACTTTTCTCCCTGAGTGGGTAGCAGACACTATTGTCATTCATATCTCTCTACACTGCCCATGTAGGTTATCAGGACAAGGGCGGAGGGAATCACATCCCAAGAAATACACCTGTCTAATCTATGGAGACCATTAATCCCTGGTGAATTTTGGCTAAATGACTTGTCCAGATACTCAATAGCTCTCTCTTAGGCTAGTGATCAATAATTCTGCCTAGATCATGTTGGGAAAGCCCCAGCCCTAGACTCAAGCTATGGCTATATGGTGGGGCCCCATCAGACAGTTCCCCACTGAGAGGAGGGGGAGCAGAATTTCCAGAACAGCTAAAGTGTATTACTGTTCTTTTCTGCATGAGTGGCCTTCCTTCCAAAGAGGCCTTTCCTCTCTTGACTGACCCCCCACCCAGCCTGATTTTATCTTCAAATGAGCACGCAGATGGCCAGAAGGCGAGGAGACCCAGCAGAGATGAGCCTGGATGTTCATGGCCACCCCTAGAAGGATGCCCTTCCCTGTATCTCAGGCTCCTTGAGGCATCCCAGCCATATCCAGCTCTCTGGGGTTAGATGGAGACCCTGCAGGGCTGCAAGATGGAGACATGTGACTGACAGGTTGTCATCCTGCAGTGATAACTCTGTGCCACATCAATGAAGAGAAGACTTCACTAGAAGGAGAGCACTCGAGAGAAGAGGAAAAGGAGACATTGCTAAGAAGGTGACTGGACAAGGGGTAGGGCCAAGCCCAGACTTATGCTGTCTGCTGGCCCAGCAACAGCATTGGTGAATAAAAATTTTGAGGGAGACCATAAAAGGGGAAAAAAAGAAGGGAAAAAAGTGCTTAAGCATGCCCTAGGGAGCACTTCTTCTATACAGAGTCACTAAGTCCTTCTGCTTTTCCTTCTGCTTCTCTGTCAGAGTGGTCGATGGTTCCTTGTTCAGTTCTAAAACCTTAATTTCTTGCAAGACTTGAGTGGCTTGCCTCAGCTGCTCGACTGCCTGGTTGAGCAACGTCTCGGCATTGACAGGGGGTCCATTTCCCTCCTGGGCATGCTCCAGCTCTCTGCCTAGGACCTGACTCAAGAGCTGCTCAGTCTTTTCCCTTTCAGAGATCACCTTCTTCTCCATCTTGACCAGCTGGCACTTGTCCAGGGGCAGGCCTTGACCCTTGCCACTCTCAGCCAGCAGATTCCCAAGGGAGGCACATCGGGGCTGGAGCGATGGCAGTACGGGGGATCCATCCTGGAGGGTCGCTCCTGAGCCCTCCTGGGCTCCCTGGTTCTCCAAGGAAGCTGGGCTGGGCTCTGCAGGGGCCAGCTGTCCCTCATCCTCCTTCGGGGGACTCTTCTGGTCACCTCTCTCCTCCCCGGCTCCCTGCAGACTTGCTTCCAGAATGGGCTCGACTCCGTTGGGACTGTCAGTCACACCATTCACTGAAACCTGGGAATAACCTGGATCGGGATCCGGAGTCTTGGAAGCCTGTGAGCCCTGGCATTGGTCTTGGCTGGTGGTCTCAATCCCCTTCAGAGATGCCTTCAATTTCTCAGACAGGATCTTTGGTGGAGGGGTTGGGGGCTTCCCTCCCTCCTTGGAAGCAGCAGTCTCTGAACCGGTGGGTTGCTCTGATTCTCTGCCCACAGAGGCAGGATGCTCTGGGCTTGGATTTTCCCAGCTTACTTTCAGTTTGTCAAGCTGGACCTTGGGAGGTGGCTCAGGAGGCTTTTCTAAGCTCCTGTTTCCTTCCATCAGATTCTCTTTACTACCACCAGGCAGGGCCGAAGATTCTAAGTCCTCCTGCGGGGCTTCTGCCAGACCCTGGTGCTCAGGATGGTCTTGGGCATTTTCAGCCGCAGGAGCTGGGGAGCTCTCCTCTGCCTCTGGTTTTTCAGCACTATCTTCCAAATTTGGCTTCTCTGGGTCCTGGGAGGGTTTGGTTGGAGGCATGGGTGGCCGAGGTATCTCTGCAGGGGGGGAATCGTGGATGTCACTGGGAGTGAAGGAGGGGGGGCCCGCTGTCTGGCACATCGAGGTCCAGCCTCGACAGCCCGTCAGACGCAGCGCTGGCCACCTGAGTGGGGAAAAGCAGAACATTCTGAGTGTCACCTTCCACAACTAATATCGTCCAAGGCAATGCAGGGAGTGACATTACAAATGGCATTAATCCCCTTCCCAAAGGTCACTGAGTCGGGGGGATCAAGCATTGCCTTAGGTAAGTTTGGGGATTACCAGGCATTGACATTACCCTGTCCTACTGCCCCCCATACACACACACACACACACACACACACACAAGATTCTCTGACATTCTAGAGGTACTGAATAGAAAGGAAGAATGGAGTTTATTGTTTATATAATTATACATTCTATATTAACAATATATAATAAATAATATAGGTATTATTTATAATTATAAATGGAAAAGGAGCACTGAGCTGAGAAGCAGGGGAACTGGGTTCTAGAAGCAGATCTCTTACCAACTGTTGGACTTGAGGGCTTTTTCCTTTGGTGTTTTGGGGGGCTTTTGTGGAGGCTGAGTTTCCTTATCTTGCCCAAGCTGGGAGTAGACCCGATCCCACTGCTGATTGGCACAAAAGCTTTATTTAGCAAGCTCCATTTCTGACCCAGGGCAATTTGCCCTTCCTTGAGCAGCCTGGTGAGACCCTCTTCCCAAGGGACCAAGGTACTTGTTCTGGACTTGGCTCAGATTCCTAATCAGCTTCAGCCCAAAGGATCCCCCAACCTCAGCCTCCCAAGTAGTAGGGTTATAGGCATGGGTCACATCATCGGCCACGCTTGGTGACCTCAATTTCCACTAGAGAACTTCTAAGGTTTCTAGGACTCTGGGACTACCTCCTTTGGAGCTATGGCTTAATTTCTTGAGTCAGGCTCACAAGCAAGCAGTGAAGCCTACAATTCAGCAGATTTAGTCTGCATTTGGGGGATAAAATGGAGAGAGGGAGAGACAAGTAGACTGAGCAGGATCCACGGAGTAATGGCTTCTCCCTAACAATCTGGGAAGACTTTTCTCCCATCAGCTTCACAGCACCACCATCTTGGGGGAGGAGGGGAAGAGGAACATTACCAGGACATCGTGGACAGTAACATTTCTCTAATGAAGAAGAGTTTTGAATAAGGACAATAAGCCCAACTCGAGCCCACTGAGTTACATGCAAATCAAGGAAACCACCATGGCAACAGTCAGAAAGTCAACAACTTGGACGCTATCAATAAGATGTCCAGGAAAAGACTTATGTCAATATTGACAAAAAAGGCCACTCAGGATACCTGGGTCCTAGTCCCAGATCCCACTCACATACTACGTGGCTGGGACAAGTCACCTCTCTATGAGCCTCAGTTTTCCCATATGGAAAATGAATCTTTTAGACAAGAGAATCAATAAGGTTCCTCCCAGCTCTAAAATTCTATGATAGAATCTTGCTATCTTCCTTGATTCTATTTGCAGTCTCATGAGCTTCATAAATATTATTAGGTGAAAAAAGTGGGAAATGCCCAAGTTATTCAGTAAAGCCCCATTTTCTAAGACTGCACCAACCAAGTGTCAATCCTGCTCCCATTCCCTCTCACCATTCTTTTTTTTATATGATATATAATTTATTAAATATTATGAAGTATGTCTGATTCCCTTCAAAATGAAGGCTAACTAAAAAATCAATCAATAAAATGATAAAAATGAATACATTTTATTATATTTATGTGATATATAATTTCTTTTTTTTTCTTTTTTTTATTTTATTTGCATAACATATGTGTGGGTAATTCTTCAACAATAACCCTTACATAGCTTTCTGTTACAAATTTTTCCCCCAACTCCCCACCCCTCCCCTAGATGGCAGGATATCCACTACATGTTAATTATGTTAAAATATTGGCAAATCGAATATATGTATACATATTTCCAAACTTGTCATTGTTGTGCAAGAAAAATCTTGTCTACACAAACGATATATCAGATAAAGGAAACACAATGTAAGCAAACATCAATCAAGGAGTATGAGAATGTTATGTTGTGGTCCACATTTCACATCCCCCTCTCTGGGTGTATATGGCTTTCTTCAGTGAACAATTGGAGGTGGTTTGAAACATTTCATTGTTGAAGACAGCCATGTCCATCAGAATTGATCGTCATATAGTACTGTTGTTGCCGTGTATAATGATCTCCTGGTTCTGCTCATTTCACTCCCCCCTCATCATTCTTATACTCCTGCCTGGTGCTTCTTTATGACTCATGTAAGGTTTGTTTGGTTTTTTCCCCCCAACCCCCCACTTTTCTGCCCCCCCTCCACTTCAGATGCAATGTGAGGGGAGGGGCTCCTGGGTCAGTAAATGCCCCTGTCTAGACCTCCTGCTCCAACCACCCTATACCTAGCTATATCACTACATATGGGGAGAAACTGAGGCACAAGTGAAAGGCAATGTTCTACAAATTGTCAGCTGCAAAATTCATTCCCTTCAAAAAAATTAAAAAAATAAAATATTCGTTCCCTTCCCAAGTCTTTTTCTTAACAGACTTCATTTTTCTCCTTCTAAACTCAGGCATGTCTGACCTTCTAGGGCAAGTGCATTGTGCCTGAGGGGATGTGTCAGTGGTGTAGGGGAAAACATCTTCCCCTTTCCTCTCCCAGGTTTCACAAGGGTAGAAACCAGGCACTGTATGTCATAGACAGGAAGTTATTATGAATTAGGGCCCTAGTTAGAAGAAAAACAGAGCAGCTCAGTAGTTTTCCCCAGAGACCCTGCTCTGAGGTGCCCTGTCTTGGCTCTGTGAACTGGCACTGCCATTCCCAAGCAATTCCTAATCCAGTGAGTGCTCAAGCCTATTTTCCAGGGGAACATTCTCCCTAAGGGAAGAATGAACAGTCACAAATACAAGAGAAATCCAAAGGTTAAGTAAGGGCCAGCCCCCAAACCACAGTTTATTTTCAGGAGGAAAGAAAACAGTTGCATAATAAACATACCCAAAAGTCCCTCTTTCTTCCCACCTCCCTGCCCGTCTTAAGGGTTCTGTGGACCTGGAACACAATGACTTGTCTGGGCCCTCCCTGACTTTTGGGGAGTCTGGGAAGGTTCTGCAAAGAAGGGACCCCACCTCTGTACTCAGGATGCTAATCTCTCCTGAGAGGTTCTTTCAGGTTCTTGTGGTCTGAACAGGGACACTCCTAGCACACAACTGAACCCTTAAGGCTCAGAGATTCTCTCCAACTGCACAGCCACAAAGACACTTAAATATCCTTCCTTTCTTCTTGCCTCCTGCCCTGATCTCCAAGGCTGTTCTACCTCACTAGTACCCTTTGTTCTTCTCTAACAACTTCATTCTTGCTTTCTCTAGCTACCAGCTCCTCTCCTGCCCAAAAACATGATCAGCTTTTCTCAATTTTGGAAAAAACCTTCACTTCCTCCTCTGACCAGGATCCTATTTCTTTATTTCCTTTCACACCCAAACTACCTACTAGAATGAGTGATCTATTCCCACTGCCCTCCTTTTATTTTCTCTGTCCCTCTCTTCCTCTTTGTCTCTCTCTGTTTTTCTCTCTTTCCATCTCTCTGTCTCTCTCTCTCTCAAATCAATTGGGGTTAAATTACTTGCCCAGTATCACATAGTAAATGTCTGAGGTCACATTTGAATCCAAGTGCTCCAGCCACTAAACCTCCTAGTTACCCCTAAGACTGCTCCTCTCAAAGGTCACCCACGATATCCAAATTGCCAAATCTAATAGCTTCTCCTCTATCTTCTGACCTGTTGCTTCATTCAACACTGCTTATCAGGCTCCTCCCACTTAAAATTCTCTCATCTTAGACTTTGGGACACTGAGATACTGTCCCAATATTGCTAATGGCCTCCTCATTTATCTCTTTCCTCAAGTCTCTTCTTTTCTCCAAACCATCCTTCAGAAAGTTATATCTATATATCTATATATCTATATCTATATCTATATTTTTTTGCTGAGGGAGTTGGGGTTAAATGACTTTCCCAGGGTCACAGAGCCAGAAAGTGTTAAGGTCTAAGATCAAATTTGAACTCAGGTCCTCCTGACTTCAGGGCTGGTGCTCTATTCACTTCACCATCTAATTGCCCCCAGAAAGTGATTTTCACCCAGGTCTGCCCCTGATCACAAAACTCCTGTAGCTCCCTATCACCTATAGGATCAAATGGTTATAAACTCCTTTGTTTGATATTTAACATTTTGCACAGCCTTTCTCCTTTCTGACTACAAGATGACTCTTCTTCATACTCTCTAGTCCAGATAAACTATCTTCCCTTGGACACTTCCCTCCTGCCCCATATTAAATGAATTATTCAAGAGTTATGCTTTTCATTGTATTTAAGAGAGGACTCTCCATCTTCTCCCTCCCTCCCCCGTATCTGTTAATGGTTTCAACATCATGCTGGTCACCCAGGCTCAAAACTTCAGTCATACTGGACTCTTCCCTCTTTCTCATTACCCAGACCCAGCCAATTACCAGCCTCTGTCAGTTCTCTCTTCCTCTACATCCACTCTCCTTCCCTTCTATTTCCATGACACTAATTCTAGCCTTTCCTGGTGTTACCTTACGTATGGACTCATATCATATCTTCCTCAATGGTCTTACTATTTATCCAGTGTTTCCTCTCTTTACAGAACCCTCCAAGTCTCCATCAGATTTGTGTCAGGAAGCACAAGTCTGATCATTATCATTACCTTCCTTGAAAACAAAACAAAACAAAAACATAAACAAAAATAACTCTAACGACCCTATTTCCTAATGACTCAAAATTCCTAGTTTGCCATTCAAGGCTTCCCACAATCTGTCCCCAAATTCCACACCAGCCTAATCTCCCCAATGCCAAACTCCAGCCAAACTGAGCTACACAAGTGTGATGTTTCTGGCTCAGCCTTTGCACACACCTCTGCCTAGGAGGGGTCCCCCATCATTTCTGCTAATCAGCATCCATCTTTTGAAGCTCAGCTTCACTGTTGCCATCTCCGTGAAGCCTACACTGCTCACTCCAACCAAAAATTCTCTCTCCCCACTCTGAGATTATAGAGTACTTTGTTTAAGGTAGCTACGTGACATAATAGATGGAACAATGAACTCAGAGGCAGAAAGATAAGAGTTTGAAGGTAGCCTCAGACACTTGCTAACTGTGTGACCCTGGGCAACCTCCCTCAGCCTCAATTTCCCTATCTTTAAAATGGGGATCACTGCATAGCTGTGCGGATCACACATGAATTTTAGTACATGTAAAATACTTTAAAGCAAACTTAAAGCACTCTATAAATGTCAGCTATTATTATTACTCATTCCATTTCACATGCATGTATATTCTGCTTCCAACTAGGCCACAGGCTCCCTGGGAAAGCCCATGTTATAACCTCCTTCTGGAAGTGGTACCTATCAGAGGATTTTATAATACATAGCAGACGGCCCCAAAGTACTTAATTTGTTTAGTTGATTTTTTTTTTTTTGAGGCAATCGAGGTTGTGACTTGCCCAGGGTCACACAAGTAAGTGTTGTGTCCCAGGTCCTGCTGCCTCCAGGACCAATGCTCTATTCCTCTCCCCCCCCCCCACCCTCGCCAAAGCACTTATTGAATGAATGTTTAGACAATAAATGCAGCCTCTTGGGCTCACACACACACACACACACCCCTCAGAACAGTTTTTCTCCGTGGACTTTTGGACTTCTTTGGAACTCTCCATCGTGCCCCCCCTGCACCAGATCCTTCTCTCATTTCCTCTCTCTCCCCATTTTCATTTACCTTTTCTGTTTTATTTTCCCCTTTGTTAGACTGTAAGCTTTCTGAGGGCAGTGATTGTCTTTGTTTTGTCTTCCCAGAACACAGTAGGTGTTTAATAAATGTCCTGTTATTGTTTCTAAAACATAAACTAAAAGGCCAAAAGTGCTAAAAAAGGCACACAGAGTTACACATATGTGAGCACACCCTCTCAGACTTGAACACATACTTGAAATTCACAAATATATGTGCACACACACACACACACACACACACACACACACACACACTCTCTCACAGTAATCCCTCCCACAACCCTATTTCATCTCATAGAGGTATACGGTCTTTGATCCCAGCCCCAGGCCTCCAGGACACATACTATGGCCAGGCTGCCCAAGGGCCCAGGAACAAAGCCACAGTGTGGTCCGGTACCAGGCACTATCCTGTGCCTGATACTGATACTGACCCTTCCCCCTTCCCCAGGATGAGGGGATTCTAAAGGACAAAGCCCTGATCTCTGGGGATGCTGGCCCCCCAGACCTACCAGCTGTTGTCTGGTGACAAAGAAGCCATACAACCCCCACTCTCCTTCTTCCTGGCTGAATGTATTGTAGTCATCCCTGGTGTGTATGTGGAGGGGGAGGAGGGGGCAGGGAGTACTAACAGAGAAGGAGAAGACATGGAGGGGTGCCCAGCCCCCAGTTACAGCTGAAGGGCTCTAGCCACAGCCTGAATAGGTCCTCACCTCTTTCAGGTGGATTCTTGTGGGTGGCCGGCGGCGCTGCCCCCCTCTCACCCGATCCCGAGTCACGTGTTCCAGGGCACAGCTCTTGTCCACCTTAACCTGAAAATGTTAATGAGACTAGAGTTGGTTATCAAAGCCTTAGAAGGAAGAAAAAAATGATCTGGAATTAAATCCAATCTAAACTACTCCAATCAATTAACATAGATTTACCAATCTATAGATGGTATCTATAGATTAATTTATAGATTAGGTACTATTTTAGGTACTAAGAATATAAAAATAAAAATTAAACCATTCCTAACCTCAAGAGACTTATATTCTATTGGAGGAGATGACATGTATGTATGCGTGAGTATGTGAGTGTGTGTGTATGTATATGTGTGTGGAGAAAGAAAAAGTAGTGCTTAAGACAAGCTATGTATGTATGTATGTAAGGGAGTGCTTAAGACAAGCTTTAAGGAGACACAAGGTGTCCCTACTTGCTGCCCCTGGCCATCTCTCCTCATCACTCTCAAGCACTTCTGGGGGCACTGGGAGCAGCACTTCAGCTGGTCCCGACATCTATAAGCGGAGACAGCAATCTCTATGGCCCCAAAGTGGTTCTCCAGTGAAACTGGAGTGACACTTTCTGTCACATGCCTGTGCCTCCAATGCACTCGAAAGCCGCCTCAAGAAGAATCCAGCTGTGTTAGAGGCCCTGACTTGGAGCCCCGGCCTTCCCCAGGACTTCCCAAGCACCCACAGGGAGCTGTCCACCACAGGATGAAGCATGGACAGTCTCCTACTTCAGACACAGTAAGCAGTGTCTCCATCTAAAATAGCACAGAAACCAAGGAAAGCAGATGGAAGGAAGGAAGAAGGGAGAAAGGGAGGAAGAGAAAGGAAGGGAAGGGGAGAAAAAGGAAAGGGAAAGGAAGAGGGAAAGGAAAGGAGAGTAAAAGAGAAGATAGGAGGGGAAAAAAGAGAGAAGGAGAAAGAGGAGAGGGAAAAAGGAGAGAAGAGAAGATGAGAGCAAAGGGGAGAGGAAAGGAGAGGAGAGGAGGGGAGGGAAGGAGGAGAGGAAAGGGGGAGGAGAAGGGAGGGAAGGGAAGGAGGGAGAAGGAGAAGGGAAAGGAAGGGAAGGGGAGAAAAAGGAAAGGGAAGAGGAAAAGGAAAGAAGAATAAAAGAGAAGATAGGAAGGGGAGAGAGGAGAAAGAGGAGAGAGAAAAAAGAGAGAAGATGTCCCCCCATTACCATATCCGAGCAAGACCTTTCATGGAAGGAACAACTTACCTTTTAATGGTGTTTTAAGGTTTATGAGACTAAGGTGGGAGAATGGATAGTCAGGGTTTGAGGTCCTGTCTTTGCTCCCCTGCCACTGTGACCCTGGGCAAATCCCGTAACTGTTCAGTGAACTTGGGCTACATTTTAAGAGCTGAAGTCCCAGGGAAGATGCTGAGCTGCATCAGTAGAGGGAGCTTTCTTATGCCAGGATTCACTATATCAAAGAAACCAAAGTCTGACTTGTATCATTTTCCCTCTTTAATTTTTTTCCTTTTCTTTTCTTTGTTTTTGGAAGGAAATAGGGTTTAAGTGACACAGGTTACAGCTAATAAGTGTCTGAACTCGGGTCCTCCTGACTCCAGAGCTGGTTCTTTATCCATTCACCTCGCTGTCCTAACCTGGGTGCATCTCAAAGCCAGTGGGTCTGTCCTTGGCTCCTGCTCAGAAATACCCTCACTCTGTGGGCAGCCCTGCCCACCGAGCCCAGCAGAGGCAGACCCACTGTTTCCTATTGCTGACCAGTCTTTATGACTCTGAGCAAGCTACTTCCCTTTTCTGGGACTCAGTTTCCCCTCTGGAAAATGAGAGGAGCAGACCAAGCCTTTTCCAGTCCCCGCCTAGGATTCTCACCTCATCAAAGGCTTTATTCTTGCCTTTGTTGATGCCTTCATTGAGGGCTTTGATCCAGGATTCCTTCTCCTCCCCATTCTGAGCCTGGAATTTGATGTCATGGACCTAGGAGAAAAATAAATAGAGATT